>JAGGCT020000911.1:0-75000 GCA_017654935.2 Phymorhynchus buccinoides
GCAAAATTAGCAAGAAAAGGAGGAGGAGGAAGAGGAAGAATAGGGACACTGTGGACTTGTTCTCCATCCCGCACTAGAGATACAGTTTCTTCATGTCTATTAGAAAGCATACAACAGTGATGATGATGATGGTGAGTGGGAGGAGGAAGGATGGAGGAGGAGAAAACAAGGGAGGAGGAGGAAGAGGAGACGGAAAAAAGGAAAAGGAGGAGGAGCAGGAGGAAAAGGAAGACGAGGAGTAGGAGTGGGGGAAGAGAAGGTAATGGGAGTAAAAGAAAAAAAAGATGAAGAGAAGGTAAATGAGTAGGAAGAGGAGAAGGGGTAGAGGAGGAAGAAGAGACGAATATGGGAGAAGAAAAATGAAGGAAAGAAGGGGGAGGAAAAGGAAAAAGCGGAGAAGGAGGAAGGAAAACAAGGAGGAGATGAACCTTTTTTTCCCACTGGATGTATTGCAAATTCGGGTCTGAAAATGCCAGGGGTGAAAATGTTATGTCTTCAACAACAACAACAAAAACAACCCAATAATAACAATAAACAAACTAAGAAAATTCAAAGAAACATTACATGAAATGCGTCAGAGTCTCTGTCTCTCTCATTTTCTGTCGTTCAGAAATGATTACACCAAACTGGGTACAGGGGATTTGTTCTCTCACTTTGCACTAGGCCTTGCGGTCTGAACGTGGGGTCTTTCGGATGAGACGATAAACTGAGGTCCTGTGTGCTCATGCACTTAGCACACGCTAAACCCAGTGGCAACAAAAAAGTTGTCATTTGGTCAAAATTTACCCCCTCCCTTCCTCATCAGTCACACAAAAATCGCATGCAAAAAATCCCCCAAATACAAAACAAAATTGGGTGGTGCACCTCTGGCTGCAACACGCTCTCCAGGTGGGAGCAACCCGAATTTCACAGACGCCTCTGTGATTATAATGTACCTAACCTAACTTGCCCCGACTCACTCACCGTCTCTGAACTCTGTTTTGCGGTAGTGCTTGGCGACTTCGATCTGGAAGGTGGTGTATTCACAGATGTGGGACGCCAGACGGGTCAGACTCTGACGTCCGCTGCCTCCGATGCCCACCAGCAGCATGTTGCCTCGGGGCTGACGAATGACGCGCACGATTTTCGACACTGCGACATAAAGCGTGTCATTGTCAGTCTCCTTTTCTTTTTCTTTTTTTTTCAGTTCAAAAACCATAAAACAGAGCTCTAGATTAAGATATGAGCATCTGTAAAACTTCGTAACAGCACAATTAATATGAGAATCCTGTACTTCATTCCACAGTATTGATTACTTGGCTGCCTTTTTTTTCTTCATAAACTAAGTTAAGAATTGAAAGCTACATAAATTTTAAACAATGATCATATTAATAGTTTTACTTTTTTTAAACAATTATAAAATAATATTATTAGGCCCAGAATGTCCGTCTTTCTATGGAGAAAATCTTTGTAAAAGTTTCTAGAACTAAGGCAGGAGAATAGACCAGTAAGGCAGAAAGATAGTACCATAAGGTGATACTTTGCTTCCCAGAACAAAATAGTAAGAAAGTGTAATAACAAAATCTCAATTTTGTGTAAAATTGGGGGGCTGGTGGGTGTTGCCTTATAAGGTGTGCCTTATAGTCAGAAAAATATGGTAGATGGCAGTAAGCAAAAGGAAAAGGCAGAGTCAAAGAGAGTGGCAGATTAGAAGAAGTTATAAGCACATAACTTTCTAAGAGGTGGGGGAACAACCGTATTTTATGGACTATAAGGCGATACTTTTTTCCTAGACTGAGACCCCTGCGCCTTATAATATGACTGATAATATGCAAAGAAACTATAACAACATCATCTGAATTTTGTGTCAAATTAGGGGCATGCGCCTTATAATCAGGTCCGCCTTGTAGATTGTAAAATATAGTATTTGTACAAAAGACCCCCCAGTGTCCTCACGAGTGGGGGGTGGTGGTATCGCAATTAGCTTATTACATACATACATCGGTACCGTTAAAAATTCATGACTTTCCTGGAGTTGCACTGCCTCCAGGATCGTTCCCACCATCTTTATATCTACTAATGTCCCATATGTGTCTGCTTCAGACCGGAGGACATTAAACGGATTTTCATCATCATCACGAGTGGGGTGTGGGTGAGTCCAGATCAGCACTGACCATGCTCCATGGCGTCTTTGAAGAGCACGAGGTCCATGGCCACCACCCCGGGCGTGCCGTTGTACTCCTCCAGCATGTCCTGCATGTGCTTCTTCAGGGCTGCCCCGTCCACGATGTCCTCGTACACGTTGTCCGTGTGGATGTAGTCCCCTGCGGGAAAAAACAACACAGCACCAGACCTCTTTACCCCCTACACAAGTCTTCAGTAGTCTGGATAGCTGAAATGAGTAGTTTTGGTGCGAAATGTGTAGTTTTATTCATTAAACCATCAAACAATGTTCACTGAAAATGAGTAATTAGAGCATTATTTTCAATTTTGAAGAGTAGTAGAGGTCCAAATTGAGTAGAATACTACTAGAAAAGAGTAGAGTAAACAGGTCTGCAGCACCCACTGTTGCCATTTTTGTTGAGAAATTAACCCTTTCACTTTCAAAGTCGGTTTTCTGCATCACCATGATTTAACACCCATGTCACTAAAAGGCATGAAAGTGGGATAATGATGTTATCCAATGACCTTATGTCGTTAATTTTGGGACTTAATGGAAGGCCTTACTTGATACAAGTTGTAGGGGGATTCACAGTATTGCAGATGCCAACTTTTTTTTACACAGGTAAGTTTGACAGAAATGTTTGGTCGAAAAATGGCTGGCGGTGAAAGGGTTAATGCCTATGTTGTTGAATTGCTTGCTGATCTGTGTATATTTTCTGAGTGGATGCAGTCACCTGAGGGAAACAAAACATTGCACACAGTTAGTAGCTTTGCTGAGATTTTTGACAGAGCTTGAAAACTAAGCACAAAAGATTCTTCATTCAGATTGCGCATTTGTAAGAAACTTTCAAGATTCATGATAAATATGCAGATCATAGAAGTAACTCAGCTATATGAGTATATATCTTCTCTTTTGTTTTTACTGTCATCTGAAGTTTGATAACCAGAATAATTTTCTTTTGAATGATGTCATCCTGCAGAAACCTGATAATAAGGCAAGAGTTTCTATACTTTGTTCCAGAAGACTAAAATAAGGTGTAAAAAACCCCAAAAGAATCATTCAAAGTTTGAATGCATATTTCAGATACACGTAGTTTCATACACAAACACACAGAGTGGGCCTTACCAAAAATAGGGGGTTGTTTGTTAGGACAGATGTTGTGGAAGGTCTGATCGAACAGAACACCCAGTTTGTCCGACAGAATGCCGACAAACGTCTCATAATCCTTGTCATCCACCAGACGATCAGAAAACACTCTGCACACACACAGAGCAAATGAATTACCTAAACATTAACCCTCTCACCACCAATTTCGCATTTATGCAGCACACCGATTCAACACCCATGTGACTACAAGGTATGAAATCAGGATCTATTATCCAAGGATCTTATGTTAATTTTAGGAGATAAGGGAAGGCCTGATTCGATACATGTCATAGAGGGATTCACAGTATTGCAGATGCCAACTTTTCTTTACCCAGGTAATTTTGACAGAAAATTGTTGGTGGTGAAAGAGTTAAAAGCTAAAATAAAGAAAAAGATCAACTCTTATGATTCACTTTTTAAAAACCCTGACTACTTACACAATAAGAAAAAAGTTTTCAGATATTGGCTTTTAACATATACACATATCGATCTAAAAATGTACAAAATATCTCACCACAATGGACATTAGACAAACAACACAATCACAACTTATTTAAAAAATTAAGAATGACTTTAACTCACTCGGGACAACTGTTTTGGGACGAATGAGCCGGATCTGGCTTATGAAAGTTTTCAGGAGGTTTTGATTTCTGGCGTGTAACCAGCTTTCAAGCGCCATGTCGTAACCTACTTTCAGTTTGCTTTGACCTTGCCTCTCTTGAAATCAACCAATCATTGCAGATTTGACTTTCAGGTTTGGCAGGGTGGGGGTGGTGTCAAAGATAGGAATGTGAATTTTTCTTTCTTTCTATACGTTAGCTGTTTTCGTCAACAGGAGACAAACAACGAAGGTATGGAATCTGATATGTTATGATCGCTTACTGCATGCTGTTGCTGATCATTTCCGAAAACATCAATGCCCAGCTCTTCATAAGTTATTTTTGGTGCGTTTTTTTCCGAACCTAATCAAATGCCCAGTCCACACTGAACAAGGGGAAGCAAATCGGCCAGTCCCAAGTGAGTTAAGGTAGCATGTATATTAGAAATAGAAATTCATTATACTGAAAGGTAAATAAGGAAACTGTCAATGTCAAATAACGTAATAAAGTAAAACGACCACATACCTAAAACACTCATGGATCCAGAGTCTTGTCATGGCGGTCTTGGTGTCATGGTAGTCTTTGTGAGCTCTCAACAGTCCTTGGAAAACCTGCATCAATAAGCCAACAGTTCTAGTAACTCCTCGATACTTCATAGTGAAATAATAACATTTCAGGCAATGCAATGAAAAGAATTAAAGGAATAACAATTCTGAAAATCCTAAAGTATTAGTTGCTGTCATACATATTTACCAGGCATGGTCAGTGAAATCATAAAGAATAAGTACAGTCAGGGAAAATATAAAATGCCAGCACATTCCTACACTCTGGCATGGTCACTGAAACACCTTATCATAAGGTGACCTCCCAAAATTTTTACATAAAATTCCGATTTTGTTCTATTTTCTTGCTATATTATTGATTAGTCACATTATAAGGTGCAGGGGTCTCAGTCTGGAAAAAAACCCTATCACCTTATACAGATATGGTTACCCCCTACACAAGTCTCGAGCAGTCTGGAGAGCTGAAATGAGTAGTTTTTGGGTGAAATGTGTAGTCCTATTCATTAAACCATCAAACAATGTTCACTGAAAATGAGTAGCAATCAAGAATTAAAGAGCATTATCATCAATTTTGAAGAGTAGCAGAGATCCAAATTGAGTAGAATACTACTCGAAAAGAGTAGAGTAAACAAGTCTGCTTAGAGTCTGAAAAATATGTCAGTCATCCATCCATCCATCAACACATTTCCCCTTGTCATCTTTCACCTTGAGGATTCATTTGTTATCAGAGATTCATTTATACAGTGGAACCTCCCTTATAAGACCTATTATAAGACTCCCTCCAACATATGACCTACTTCTCTGAGACATTGCCCTTCTTTGTAAGTATTAACATGACCTCCCTTATAAGACCACTCCCTTATAAGACCTCAGCTTTGGGTGCTTTTTGGAGGTCTTATAAGGGAGGTTCTACTGTATGGACAATCATGGTTTCTGACCTTGGAGATGTCCCTGAGGTTGAAGAGGTAGTGGATCTTGGTGGGTGTGGGCAGGAAGCGCTGGATGATCTCGTTGTACAGCTCGATGGTGGCCTGGGTCACGATGTCCCCGATGGGCTTCACCTCCTCCTCAAAGTCCTGCAGCTTCTGGTTGATCATGCTGCCAAAGATACGCTTGATCTGGGACTCCTGCACACACACACACGCATGCGTCATGCTTGATTACAGTAAATCGGGACAAACAAAAAAAAGTACTGTCTTAGCCAAATTTTTAGGCACGCTGCTTTTAAGTAAGATGATTTCCACAGTACTTGTGTGTACCATACTTTACGGATTATAAAGCACATGTCACTTAAGACACTCTCTACATTTTTTAAATGATTGTGTACCACTGTATTTTAAAGCATTTTAGCACCACAGTGATTTAACACCTATGTTGCATCCTGGGGGTGACCCTATTGTCTCAGTTTTGGGAGTAAGGATAGTCGAAGGTTAAGAATCCCCAATAAAATACCCAAGTAAATTTAATGGAAATTTTTGGAAATACGGCTGGCGGTGAAAGGGTTAAATTTTAGTTGCCCTGGTGCTTTGCCCGTCGAAGGTTGAAAAAATAAACCGAAATATCGCTATTTTATCAGTGTTTTTTTATATTTTTATATTGACTCTTTAAATTTTAAGTAAAATTCTGATCTTGTCACAAATTTTTTTATACTATATTACTAGCTGCATTATAAGGCACAGATGTCTCAGTCTGAGAAGAAAGTATCGTCTTATAGTCCATGAACTATCAACTTTAAATCACAAATACATTGAAATTTTTTATAAAACATTTCCATATACAACACTGCAAGCTTTCTTGAACATGAATTTACCAATATTAGCATCAGCACTAATCAATAACTAGTACTAATCAATAACTAGTACCTGGTGATTGATACAAAAGCTAAGTACAGTATAACTTGAATTATGTGGTCACTTTATCTAACTGGTTGCCTTGCTTAATGGATATTGTGGTTAGCATCTATTCTACAGATAGCCATTAGCATCAGACCACCTGTCTTGTTATGGACATTGTGATGCAGTTAGCCACATTACAACTTACTTTGTCCATTGGATGTCTGTCTGTAATGTTAAATGCACATTGTGACTAGCATCATTCTACAGCTAACCATTAGCATCTATTATACAGCTAACCATTAGCATCTATTATACAGCTAACCATTAGCATCAGGCCATCTGTCTTGCTGGATGGACATTGTGGTCCAGTTAACCACATCACAACCTGCATTATTTGTTACTTTGTCCATTGAATGCATGGGTGCAACTCCCCAAAATGAAAAAAAAATGAAAGGCAGGGGTCCAGGAACCCATGACCCCGGCAGGGTACAGGGGCAGAGCCCCATCGGACGATTCAGGGGGGCAAGTTAAGAGAGAGACAACGAGACAGACAGACAGTTAAAATGATAGACAGATACAGTAGTTTGATAAGCCTTGTGAAACTATTACATTGCCTTTGTAAACTTCCTAGATAGAACAACCAAGTTCAAAACGCCCCAAATCGCTTGTGGTCATTTCTTTTGTTGTTGATAAATTAAAAACCCACTGAAGTTCAGTTTCTGGTAAAATTAAAAATACTGAAATCAGTGTACAAATGAAAGAGTAGCACCCATGTGAATGTCTGTATTTTCTGTAAATGCGCATTGTGGATGGTATCATTCTACAGCAAACCATTAGCATCAAACCATCAGTCTAGTTGGACGGACAAAGTGGTCCACCAGTGTGAGCACGTTACCTGGGGGAAGGTCATGTTGATGAGGTTGAACCGACTCTGCAGACGTCGAGAGATCACCATACGCCCGCCGCCAGGGGGACCCATGGCCGTGATCAGCAGCATGTCCTGTCAGGCAAGGGGCAGATTTTCAGTGTCAATATAAGTGAGTTTATGTGGCAATATTTTCCTGGCGTAATATTACTCTGTGTGCTTTACAGAACTAAATCACACAACAATCTGTTCTACAATGTAAGAGTTCAAATATGCTCCTGATAACTTTTTCTTTAAACAATTTCTTTGCTGGAGGAATTTTTTAACATCAGTTCCCGATATGAGTTCTGGCTCATACATTTTACAGATACATAATAATGCTTTTGATTAACTCTAGCACATCTTTTTTGATTAACTCAAGCACATCTTTTTTGATTAACTCAAGCACATCTTTTTTTGCTGTTAGAAAAGTGAAATCTGAATTGTCTCATTCATGCTTTCCTCCAAAATCAGAATGTTTCGGCTGTATGCAGAGGGCAGGGCAGACCAGTCAAAACTGAAAACCGGACACATACATACCTTATCCATAATGGCCATATGGCCTGGGAATGCAGAAGAAGAAGAAGTCTCATTCTTACTACAAACAAATTCAGTTTTTGCATAATAAAACGATTGCTCTGGCTTCCTCTAATCTGTCACTCTTTGACTCTGCCTTTTCCCTTTGCTTGCTGTCATCTACTATCTTTCTGCCTTTCCGGTCCATTCTCTTGCCTTTTTTCAAGAAACACTTTCAAAAAGATTTCTTCCAGCCGAAGTTGGACATGCTGGGCCTAACTATTTCTTACTTAGGCGTGTAACGGCAGCATGACGCATCTGCACTCCTAATTGACAGGAAACGGTCTTGAGCGACCAAAGAAGAAGAAGAAGAAGGTCCTTAGCAGTGTTCCATCTTAAAAAACCCAGTACCAACCTGGATCTTCTTGACTGTCTGTTTCTGGCGGTCGTACCAGAAGCCGTAGTCCAACCAGAGTCGCATGAGCTCCAGAGGCGGCTGAGAGCCAAACGTATCCTTGGCCGGCATGTTGAAGTCGTCCATGAAGGTGATCAGCTTCTTGCCCCCGACGGGCACGTACACCCCCTTGGTGCGCTTCTCCACGCGGCTCTCGATGATGTCTTGGACATTGTTGGATGAAGTCTGGGTACAGACAGAGAATGAAGAAAGAGTAGCGAATAGGTAAAATCAGGCATGGTAATGGTGGAAAAGCATATTTTAGAGATTCAGGAGATATTGCCTCTTGGTGTAATCAAGGGATTAAAAGCCCTTTATGGTGATCAAGGGGTTCTAAAACAAACTTGGGAAAATGGCATCTCCAATAAACCCATTTCTTTGAATTCAGATTCTCTGAAAATTACCATGCCTGAAAATTAAGAAAGTATTTTTTTGTAATTCATGATTGCACTTGTTCTAAACAATAACAATAAACATTTCCAGAGCCAACTGCTTTAAGCATGACCAGTTTGAAATTCGGGAAGGTCAATTCTTATTATCGTTGATTCATTGGTGTAAGATACATATGACTGGAACATGTTTCTCAAACAAATACACATGTATCTACAAATGCGCCAGCTCATTAGTGCTTTTACACTAAATACACCAGACGTGCAACACATGCACACACTCATCTTGAGCGTGCACACACACACTCTCTCACACACACACACACACACAACACTCAACTCTGTCCCTACCACAACATTACACACGCGCACTACCCACCTGAGCCGACATGTTAACACTGAGCACACTGTACGATTTGGGATCCAAACGACCCAGTGTGCTCTCTGCCACTGAGGTCTTCCCCGTGCCGACAGGACCCACCAGCATGACGGGCTTCTGACTGGTGATCAGACTGGACATCAGGAACTGGTAACGAACCATGTCCACTGTCGGCACAATCTGCTTGAAGAACGGCAGTCTGTGAAGGAAAGAGAAAACATTACAGATGCACAGACCTGAAGAAAGACCTGCAAACTTTTAACCTCTTTAGTGCTTACGACGTATGTCCTCTATAATGCTTCAGTACTTGCAGCCAACGTATATATACACGTCTGCGCTAAGTAGTGATTTTGCCGTGTTCAAAAACCATGCGGTAAACTCGCGGCGCATGAGCAACTAATAGGCGGCACTGAAGGGGTTAATCTAATGATGTTTTTTCATCAAAATGTAATACAGTGGAACCTCCCTTATACGACCTTCAAAAAGCCTCCAAAATGAGGTCTTATAAGGGAAGGATCTTATAAGGGAGCTAATTTTAATACTTACAAAGAAGGGCAATGTCTCAGAAAAGTAGGTCTTATATGAGAGGGAGTCTTATAATGGGAGGTCTTATAAGGGATGTTCCACTGTAATGCACAATGTCCATTGTCAGAAACATTTGCTTGAAGTACGACATTATTTGATAAAACTGGTAATAGAAGATGTTCACTTTCAGTATGACTAGCTTGGAAAATACAAGAACAGCAGCACTACTTAACACTACCATGGCCAACTTCCATCTTCCTTTCAGCTTCTCTTCCCATTGAACCTTAATATTTTTTTACAACAATAAAAACAGCAGCAGCAGCATCTTTATCTGAACAATAACAGCAACTCTAATACCACCAACTTACGCAGGAATGTACTTCCATCCCCCTTTCAGCTTCCCTTCCCAGTGGACCCAGATCTTTTTCTTATAATGACGAAAACAACAAAAACACACAAAAATCTACCATAGCCAACTGACACCAGATTATACTTCCACCTTCCCTTCAGTTTCTTCTTTGAGTGAACCCACACACTAAACACGGAAACCTCATGAGCTTATACGTTAAATAAGTAAAAGAAAGAAGGAAAAAATAAGCACATGCGTTTCTGTAAGCGCATGGGTTTCTGTGCGGAAACGCATGCGCTTATTTTTCCCTTCTTTCTTTTACGTATTTACGGATAAGCGCATGAGGTTTCCATGTCCAATGTGTGTGCACCCTAAAACAACAAGAACAACAACAGCAGCAAGAACACCAACACCATCAACTTACGCTGGGTTGTACTTCCACCCTCCTTTCAGCTTCTCCTCCCAGTGCACCCAGGTCTTGTTCTTGGGGTCCACGTAGTACTCGTAGATGGTGTCCTTGTTGGGGAAGGTGCCCTCCGTCTCGCGGATGTAGTTGTCGATCTTCTTGCGCCCGTCCTCGTCCACCGAGCAGCAGATGGACCAGATCATGCAGAACTGGAACCACAGCTCCACCATGCGGGCAAAGTTCTCCGTGTCCGCTGGGTCCACCTGAACAGGGGGGACAATTATGTGGTGTTAGTGCAGTGGCTTTCCTTTGGTAACAGACCATTTGCCACGGACGAGCAACCTTGAATTTCAATGAACCCTTTCACCGCCAGCCATCTTTGAGCCAAACATTTCCATTAAACTTACTTGGCTACAGAAAATATGGCCTCTGCAATATTGGGGATTTAACTGCCCATTTTGGTCAATCCTTAGTGAGAGTAGGAACACAATATCATTGAATAACAGACCATGATTTCAAGTCAGTGACATGGGTGTTAAATCATTGTGGTGCAAAAATGCGACATTGGCGGTGAAAGGGTTAAAGGCTTTGAATAAGAGATGTCAGGCAAATATGGACACTCAGTGGCAAACACAAAGAACAACAACTCTGGCACTCAGAAACACAAAGAACAATAACTCTGGACAGTCAAGGCAAACATAAAGAACAATAACTCTGGGACAGACATTCAAGGCAAACACAAAAGAACAATAACTCTTGCAGTAGGCAAACACAAAGAACAATAACTCTTTAGTCTGCAAACACAAAGAACAATTCTCTGGGACACATTTAGGCAATCACAAAGAACAATCTCTGGAGACTGCCCAAGGCAAACAAAAGAACAATAACTCTGGAGAATAACAAGGCCTGATTTAAAGAACAATTCTGGAGACAAGGCAAACACAAAGAACAATAACTCTGAGGTCAAGGCAAACAAAAGAACAATAACTCTGGAGGTGAAAGGCAAACACAAAGAACAATAACTCTGAATAAGAGATAAAGTCAGGCAACTATGGGCTAAACATTAACAAAGGACAAAGGTGTAGTCAGACACTAGCCTAGTCTACAGGACGACCGTTCATGCTCAAGTGGCCTATTGAGTATGAGTGGTTCAGGTAAAGCCCTCAGAGTGCAAGCCCTTATCGACAATCGGATCACAAAGAACAATAACACTGTCTATCATTACATCCCTTTGTGTAATGCACAAGAATAAAGAACAAAAGAAAGAGGCAATTTCAATTAACAATAACTCTGAGACACTCAAGGCAAACACAAAGAACAATAACTCTGGGACAGACACTCAATGCAAACACAAAGAACAATAACTCTGGAGACACTGAAGGCAAACACAAAGAACAATAACTCTGGAGACACTCAAGGCAAAACACAAAGAACAATAACTCTGGGACAGACACTCAAGGCAAACACAAAGAACAATAACTCTGAGACAGACACTCAAGGCAAACACAAAGAACAATAACTCTGGGACAGACACTCAAGGCAAACACAAAGAACAATAAATCTGGGACAGACACTCAAGGCAAACACAAAGAACAATAACTCTGAGACAGACACTCAAGGCAAACACAAAGAACAATAACTCTGGGACAGACACTTAAGGCAAACACAAAGAACAATAACTCTGGAGACTGTGTTTCATTCCATTATCTCAGAGCTATGAATAACCAACAGCATGGATGTCATCAATAAAATAAAATAAAAAGTTAAAAATACTGAGCTCATTTTTTGTTACTTGAATTATAAACCCTTTCCACTATCTCAAATGTCCTAACCCCTTCACTGCTGAGCCCGTTTCCGGTTCCGGGGCAACTATTTGCCAAGCCGTTTTAGGTTGCAGAGTCTATCGCAAACATTTCTGAATAAAAGTGCATATAACCTATACTTTTCTGAAAGGGAATTGACTATACTATCACATGAGAACGCTCTCACATGCATTTCAAACATTCTGGATCTGGAGGTATACGTCGCAGACGCCACTTCTGATGATACACGCGACAGAACTAGGAGGGCACATTCCTTATTAGAATTAAAAGAAAACGATAGAAAGGAGAAAGAACTACTGCTTACCCTGGGTTAAGACCATTAACCCCCCCAGTTCAACCGGAAAAGCCCAGGTCCCACTTCCAGAAGCAAGCAAAAAAAAAAATAAAAAAATCTATGCATATACTGCAAAAAGCATATGGATAGAAAAAGGGAAACTCTTAGAATAACCTTATGACCGATATTTCCGCGACGGGCAGTTTAACGGCTACCAGAAGTTGACGGAAATATCCGTGACGGGGCAGTGAAGAGGTTAATGAACACTTCAACATTTTTTTCATCCATAAAAATCTGCCTTTTCATATAATTTATAATCCACTGTTCTTTCTTCTTTCCCAAATTCATTAAATTTTATAATGTGAACAGAAATATTCATCAAATGCATATGTGCAAACTCACTCCATTGTCCCCTGTGCCAAGAACGTCAAAGAGGCGACAAAGGGAAGCCACTCCGTTGAGCTGGGCGATGGGGATGAGCTGTTTGCAGTTAAGGCGGATGAAATCAAGCATCTTGACGAGGAACTTGTCGAACAGACGACGCAGTTCGTCCACCAGACCCTGCAAAGACATCCATCAATTGATCAATCCATCCATCAATAATCAACCAGTCAGTCAATCAATCAAGTTTTGTTGATATTATGCCACAGTGGACCTTTTAAGTTAACAAAAAATCAAGATCAACAAAAAAGTCAATCTCACCTTGTCTTTCTGTTTGGTTTCCAGACAGGACTTGACAAAGGACTGCCAGCCCAGAGCTAATTTTTTCTCTCCTTCTTTCTCTCTTCTTCTGTTTCTTTCTTTATCCTATTTTCTTCTGTTTCTTTCTTTATCCTATTTTCTTCTGTTTCTTTCTTTATCCTATTTTCTTCTGTTTCTTTCTTTATCCTATTTTCTTCTGTTTCTTTCTTTATCCTATTTTCTTCTGTTTCTTTCTTTCTTCTTCTGTTTCTTTCTTTACTTTCTACTTCCTTTTTGTTACCATAAGGCGATATTTTTTCCACAGACTGAGACCCCTGCAACCTTATAATGATTGATTATACAGTAAGAAAATATAATAACAAAATCTGAGTGTGAGGAACATTTGGGGGGTGCGCCTTATAGTCTGAAAAATATGGTACTGTTCCTTCATCTCTTTTCTTAAAAACAACAAAGCGAGGCTACAGGCAGTATTGTGATACCCCTATGTGTCTACCTAAGAATGATGAGCAACAATATTAAAAACAAAAAAATCTGGAGAAAGTGTAGACGAATGCAAAGAACAATAATCATGGAGGTCGCGTTTTATTCTCAGGCATGGTAGTGGGGGCAAAGTGGTTTTCAAGGAAAATGGCCGAGGGTCCAGTGGGCCGAAGAAAATTCAATAAATGAGAGTGCAATTTTCACTTTTTCATGCCATTTCAATGCATTTTTTAATAATTTTGTTTCAAACTGTTTCGCGGATTTTCCGCGATTCGCGGAGGTCTACCATGCCTGTATTCTACACTCTCACCGTGACTTTCTGTTTGGTTTCCAGCCAGGACACGATGTACGGCTGCCAGCCCAGCTCAATAGTTTATTCTTCGTTCTTTCTTCTTATGGTTCTTTCTTTAGCTTCTTTCCTCCTTTCGTTTTTCTTTCTTCTCCATCTTCTTTTCTTCAACAATAAAATACAACTACTCTCTCACCTTGATTTTCTGTTTGGTTTCCAGCCAGGCCACGATGCATGGCTGCCAGCCCAGTTCAATAGTTCATTCTTTCTTCTTCTGTTTCTTTCTTTCTTTCTTCTCCATCTTCTTTTCTTCAACAATAAAATAAAACTACTCTCTCACCTTGACATTCTGCTTTGTCTCCAGCCAGGACTCAACATAGGGTTGCCAGCCCAGGTCCACATAGTCGTTGTACACCATGCCGCTGCGGGACACCGTGGCAGGGGAGGCAACCGCTAGATCCTCCACCTCGAAGAGCAGCGACACCTGCTCTGGCATGCTGATTCTCTCCCCGTTGATCAGCGTCAGGATCTTGTTGTCGTCCATCACCGAGTTCATGCTCTCGATCCACAGCGTGTCGACAGGTCCGTCGAAGACGATCCATTTCTCATCCGGTTTTTCGTCTGTTGTCAGAGGAAAAATAGTGTATTTATAGTGATAAAACAACAGGCACAACACCTCATTTTGAATTATTTTAGTTCTGACTATTCATAGCCCACACCACCATCATAACCCCATTTAAAGATTTCATCATTTCTTTTGATTCATAGCACTTATGATGTCTTTCCTTGACCTAACCATACCAATCTTTGCCTGAGTGAAAGGAGAGAACTTGGGGGAAGTGTTTGATTTTATCCACAAGTAGTTCTCAGGGGAAAACTACCAGCAGTGAGAATGTAGGGAATTTGTGTGTTGTGCAGGGTGCATGGACACGCAGTGAGAAAATGCTCCCCAATCGCTGACCAAAAATAAAGACATACAAATGTGGTAACCTGTAAGCTGGAGCAGATGTGGAGAAGGTAGCGGGAGGGGAAGGCGAGAGTCTGTGTATGCGAAGCATGTACAAAACACATAAACGTAAACACGCTTCGCATACACCCACCCACGCCTTCCTCCAACCCACCCCCAGCACACACAATCACACGAAGATGCGAACTCAAACATCCATCATTCATTCACGAACACATGCATGTAACTAATCATACACATAGTAACACACACTCACGTGTATACCCAAGGGGACAAATGGACAAACAAGACAGATAAAAGAAACACATAAACATACCAGCACAGGTCTGTCTCATGACACAGGACAGGACACCATCTGTCCATTCGTTGGTGTTGAGGTCAAACTCTCCATACAGCTCTCCCAGGGACAGGGCTTTGGGGTTCAAGGGGAAATCCTGACAGACACAACACATGCTTGTTAAGATTGTTGTTGAAATCATACAAACCAGAGTCAAATCCAAAACAACACACATTTACCATAAATTGCGGACTATAAGCTGCAACTTTTTGGGGGCTTAAATAGCTTTTTATCAGATGCTGAGATTACCCTGCTACAGAGAACCCAATAATAAAGTGAGATTGAGGTCACTGATTCTTGACAGTTAGAGAAATCATTGTGTATCTTATTATCTTAAGATTGATTTATTGCACTCAAACTAGAAGGCATTGCACTGGTTCTGAACCCTTTCGCCGCCAGCCATTTTTCAACCAAAGAATGCCATTAAACTTAACTGGGTAAAGAAGAAAAATGATATGCAATATTGGGAGTTCCTCTGTGACTTGTGCAACATTGGGCCTATCATTGCCTCCCAAAATTAAGAAAATTGGGTCTTTGGATTACAGTCCCTGATGAGGTGCATAAATGCGACATTGGCGGTGAAAGGGTTAAGGTCGCACCCTTAGGAATTAGTTTCCCCCTGGGGACAATCTCCACTAACAACAGTCTTAAACATCTCTTGGTTGAGAGTCTAAGGGGCTGTGCAGATTACATGCGGAAACCTCAAGCGCTTATCTGCAAATAAGTAAAAGAAAGTAAGAAAAATAAGCGGATGGGATAAGCGCATGCGAAAACCCTAAGTATCAAGCTAACAAAGGATTTCCACAAAACACAAACTTTCAGCCCAGTTTTCCAACATAGCAGTTGCTTCCTCTGCTCTCAGAAGGACATGACAGGTAAACACACACACACACACACAATCATCTCAAATCTTTCACTGACCTTCACAGCCTGGTAGTTGATATCCCCGTCGCGGTTGAGGCGGGTCATGGCAGCCTGCAGCACGCGCCAGGACACGGTTTTGGCGGCCTGCGTATGTCCGACGATCATCACGGCGTGACGCGACGTCTTTGTCTCGTACAGCTGGATCACCTTGGTCACAGCGTTGGTGTTCACTTGCAACGAATGGGCACGCAGCTCCTTTTCTATGGCAGATTTCAGCTGTTGCCAGGAAAATAAAATCGTACTTTCATTTGATCAGGTTCAGAAAGTTTGGCGAATGTTTTGTACAGAATTGATCTGAATTGGATTTAAATTGGAGTATACTCCGGTACTCCATGTTCTCCCTGAGAATGGTGATTTAAACAACAAAATTAGAATCAGTGGTTATGTGCTTTGTATTCACATCATCTATACAATTATTATTTAATGCCATTACTTTTATGTCATCATTTGGAAGTTTGGCTTACTCTTCCCTCAGTAAATCAGAATGGGACTTTCGGACAAATAGTTCCCCCACCTTCCGGAAAATCTGTGCTTGTAACTTCCTCTAATCTGTCACCCTCTTTGAGTCTGCCTTTTCCCTTTGCTTACTGTCACCTACTATCTTTCTGCCTTACTACTGGTCCATTCTCCTGCCTTCTTTCAAGAAATCCTTACAAAGAATTTTCCCAGCCGAAGACGGACATGGTGGTCCTTACTATTTCTTAGTTAGGTGCATAACAGCAGCATGACACATCTGCTCTCATATGATGGGACCCCCCGTGGGGATACCGGGGGGGGGGTCTTTGGTATAAATAGTTCCCACACCTTCTGGAAGTTCTGTGCTTGTAACTTCCTCTAATCTGTCACTCTTTTTGACTCTGCCTTTTCCTTTTGCTCGTTGTCATCTACTATCTTTCTGCCTTTTCCGGTCCATTCTCCTGCCTTTTCTCAATAAACACTTTCAAAAAGATTTCCTCCAGCCGAAGTCGGACATGCTGGGCCTATTTCTTATTTAGGCACATAACGGCAGCATGATACATCTGCGCTCATAATTGACAGGAAACTGTCTGAGCGATTGAAGAAGAAGAAGAAATATGACGGGAGACTGTCTGAGTAATCGAGGATGAATGGGACTTAATATACTCATGTCATGCACGTTTTTCACAATTTCCTTGCTTTGTATTCTCATTGAAACAAAGCAGTGGATAAAAATCTAGTCACCTTGGAGTAGTCGACCACTGGAGTCTCCACGCCAGGGAAGAGGTCAGACATGATGGCGTTGAACAGTGGCAGATCCACCGACGTCAGTTTGGCAATGTTCATGTCCTTCATCGACAGCAGCAGAATCTGGGGAATGACATCAAAGGTCACATGGTCATGGGTGCAACTCCCCAAAATGAAAAAAAACTGAAAGGCAGGGGACCCATGGCCCCGGCAGGGTACAGGGGCAGAGCCCAGTCGGGCGATTCAGGAGGGCAACTTAAGAGAGATAGGTAACGAGACAGACAGACAGTGAAAATGATAGACAGAGACAGAGTTTGACAAGCCTTGTAAAATTATTACATTGCCTTTGTAATCTTCCAAGATAAAACAACTAAATTCAAAATGCCCCAAATCGCTTGTGGTCAATTTTATGTTTTGTTTTGATGAATTAAAAAAACCTGAAGTTCAGTTTCTGGTAAAATAAAAAATACTGAAATCAGTGTAAAAATGAAAGAGTAGCACCCATGCATAGTGGATATTTGCATTCAGTCAAAGAAATAGATGCAAATGAATGTCTATGTGAAGTATGATATTATTATGAAGCGGAACAAATTTCCACCCTCCATCATTCAGTGACTAAACCCTTTCAGGTATAAAAGCAAACTTCAAACCCCACCCATTTCCCAATTAATGAAATTAACCCTTTCCCTGCCCAGTCCTTTGTCTACTACCTGGTGTGTAATGTATTTGATGATGTCATAACTTTTGATGTCATAGTCCTGGAATGATGGTTTTTGGTTAAGAAAGATATATCTCTAGACAATTTTCTCAGATTGAGTCTAACAGGTCTCTTCACTTTTATGATAAGAAAATTGATAATTTATCTGTTTTCCTTTGGCAGTGAAGGGGTTAATCATAAATATTTCTGCCTTGCTCCCTCTCCCTCTCTCTCTTTCATAATGCAACAAGTCTCTTCTGTGCCAACAAGCCTTGAACATAAACACAGAAACAGACACACACTACACACGCACACACACTACCATGGGTGCATGCGGTGACCGAAGTTTACGCCTGAACTTTCTATCAAACCCTTGACATAACGGTCATTTCAAGATCATGGGTCCTTATATAAGAGCCTTCTCTTCAGGCAGACTGCTGCCTGAGTCTGTATCAAATTGCCTGAATTCAGTCATACCCACATGCACCCCCGCACTACACACACACACACAAATCTTCCTGACCTCTTCATCAGACATCTGTGGGTTGCTCCTCTTCTTCTTGCCGGCGTACCTCAGCACGGACACCAGGGCGCGCAGGCCAAAGTCGTAGTGGTCCTGCTTGGAGAGCTGCTGCATGGCCAGGGAGTACAGCGTGAACACCTTCTTCGCCAAAAGCTGCGCCACAGAAAACAATAACGCCATGAGTGGAGAACATTTGGCTGACATAAAGTGACACAGTGAGTTTGATTTCAAGGGGAAAAAAAAGAGACCCTACATTGTGATAGTGACATCGGCTTGTGAAATGATATTGGTTTTGGTAAAGATGCAGATCAACACCCCCTGTCAGTGTCACAGATATTGGTTTTGGTAAAGATGCAGATCTTGCCTTTGTCTTGTCA
Organism: Phymorhynchus buccinoides; assembly: GCA_017654935.2. Taxonomy (NCBI): domain Eukaryota; kingdom Metazoa; phylum Mollusca; class Gastropoda; order Neogastropoda; family Raphitomidae; genus Phymorhynchus; species Phymorhynchus buccinoides. The sequence continues at coordinate 18,805 of JAGGCT020000911.1, forward strand.
CAGATATTGGCTTTGGTAAAGATGCAGATCAACACCCCCTGTCAGTGTCACAGATATTGGCTTTAGTAAAGATGCAGATCAACACCCCCTGTCAGTGTCACAGATATTGGCTTTGGTAAAGATGCAGATCAACACCCCGTGTCAGTGTCACAGATATTGGCTTTGGTAAAGATGCAGATCAACACCCCCTGTCAGTGTCACTTGGTCAAAATTTACTCCCCCCCCCTTTCCTTCCTCATCAGTCACACATAAATCGCATGCAAACAAAAACAATTGGGTGGCGCGCCTCTGGCTGCGACGCGCTCTCCAGGTGGGAGCAACCCGAATTTCACAGACGCCTCTGTGACCATAAAGTACCTAATACCTAATACCTGAATTCAGATTTTTAATTGTGTAAATGGATGAAAATTAACGTTAAAGATAGAAAACGATAGAGGTTGAAGTGCTCAGTCTGCAGTAAGAAAGGTAAGAATGAAAAAAGGGAAAGAACCAAGAAATGGAGGAGGGGTGTTGATCTGCATGTTAGCCTTGGTTTTAATTTTAGAGGGAAAATAGGCAGATATCAAAGTTCAGATACAGTGGAACCTCCCTTATAAGACCTCGAAAAATCATCCAAAATAAGGTCTTAAGTGGGAGGGAGTTGTATAAGGGAGGTAATCTTAATACTTTCAAAGAAAGGCAATGTCTCAGAGAAGTAGGTCTTAAGTGGGAGGGAGTCTTATAGGGAGGGGGGGTTATATGGGAGGTTCCACTGTATAAATTTTTTTCATTACAAAAATTGTGACAACCTGTTCCATTTGAATTGTATGATTATTAAATGTTCTAAATTTCACTGTTTTCTTGTTACAAAATGTGATGCCTAGTTAAGAACCTAACAGGAAAGGATATAATTGTTTCTTCGAGCTATAAGAAAAAACTTTTGTTTTAACAAATACTGAGAAATGTGTTTCTCCGGCATTACTTCTAAGGTAGAATGAGAACGCAACATCAATTTCTTGGCTACAGCTTTGTCTTTTAAAACTGGATGACTTTGAAACAACTCTAAAGACATTCAATAGCATGAACATGTCAAAGAAAAATTTGGAAACCAGGAACATTCTTAATTTTCCCGGGAAATCTTCGGGAATATTCGCAAGATTGGGAAATTTTCGAATTTTCCTGGGAAACTATTGAATGGTTATTTTATAGAAGAAAATTAAGTGTGTGCCTCCTCTCATTCTGTGTCTCCGTCGCTTTTGCTCTCTCTCTCTCAATGTCACAGAATCACACATTTTGCACTAAACTTTGACCCGAGAGAAACCAAATTATTGTTGCTACATCATGCGTAACATATGGTGGTTATGACTGTGTTTGAAATAAATACTTTCAGAATAGTGTGCAAAGAACAGAACATATGGTGATAAAGGCACACGTAATGATCTGTCGAACAGAAAAGCATTAATTTCCAGCAGAGTACATATTGGTGCAAACCATACCCAATTTGTCAAACCCAAAAATTAGATTATATATAATATACCAAGGATATATGATATTGCGAAACAAAAAGTATTGCTTCGAGCTACCTCACCTCAAAGTCAAACAGAACATAAAAAAGGTGACTTGATACATTGTGAAATGACAACTTAAAAAATAGATACCCCGGGTAAGTTACTTTTGCAGAAAGCTTCTATTTCATTGAAAAAAAGGGGCAATTAAGGTTTTCTTTCTGGTGGTAAGGGTTATGGGGGTAGGTAGGAGGTTGTACAAATATTGTGCTTGTAATGACATAATCCTGATTCATATTTGAAAAAATCAATATTTTCATTTACCAGTCCTGACATTTTTAAACAAACGTAACATGAATGGTGTAAGTTATAACAAAAATTATATCTTGCAAACATTGGGATTTCTCCCACAAACAAGAAATGCAACACCAACATGCTAAACCATCACATATTAACCCTTTCACTCCCGGAACTATTTGTACTTTTAGCGAACGAGCTACCAAGCTTTTAAAAAATCACTAAAAATTAAATTATGCTGTAAAAACTATGATGATATATGTTTTAATGAAGGAAAATGAATGGAGAACACAATTATTATAATTTTCAATGTTGATTGACTGCGTTATATAACGCATTATCATGGGGAGATAACCAAGATATAAAAAAAGACAATTTAAAAAATAAATTAAAAAATAATGAAAATTCAGGTCTGAACCACTTGTATCATGATTTGGTTGAACAACATCATAAACTTTATTTCCAACACAATTTTCATCATTTTTATGATCAGAAAAATAAACAATTTTCAAGTAGTTTTCTTGGCATTTACTTTTTAGCAGCCATATTGATATGCTTGGCCACTTTTTGTTTAAAAAAATGCAAAAAAAACCGCATCAAAACCTTCCTGAGAAACAGGTTCTGACCCTTCTCAAGTAATGTCAACTAGAGGAAAGGGAAATAACTCAGTCTTTTAAGATCTGGGGCCCAGGGCTACTGAGTAGGTTATACCCCCTAAGTGCGTCGAAACTCGCTCTTGGGAGTGAAAGGCTTAATAACAATTAAAAGTAGTTAGTTGCAACAATGGTCTAGAATGGCTAAGATCACATCGATTCATGTTCTCTATCGCCTAACCAATCATGAAAGGACATCTCCTGGATGCCATCACATCTGACATAAACAGCAGTCAATTATAAAAAAAAGGATTTATAACGAAGGTGACAAAATAGTAACAGAATTATCATAACAATTGTTAGTAATAGTTATAACGTTGACCTGCAACAGCTTCAGAAAGGTCACATGGCGGCAACAAGCAATGTTAGTCATAACAGTCACTTACACTGCTACATAATAGTACAGGGTCTCCATAAAAATGACGGAATTAATTTATTTCATCATTAACGAGCAATCAAATCTAAGTCATCACAACAATACTATAACATTTAAGAAAAGTTGACAAAAACTAAAACAGGGAAAGATCCAGACCTTTGAATCCAGGTAAAGGAGGGGGAGAGGGGAAGGGAGGAAGGCTAGATGACGGAAAAGCAAAGGGAAAGGACAGAAAGGGCGCATGGGCAAAGAAACAGGGGACACTGGAGAGGTTGAGGGAAAGAGGCGAGGTTGAGGGAAAGGTGCGAGGTTGAGGGAAAGAGGTGAGATTGAGGGAAAGAGGTGAGATTGAGGGAAAGGGGTGAGGTTGAGGGAAAGAGGTGAGGTTGAGGGAAAGGGGTGAGGTTGAGGGAAAGAGGTGAGGTTGAGGGAAAAGGTTGAGGGAAAGGGGTGAGGTTGAGGGAAAGGGGTGAGGTTGAGGGAAAGGGGCGAGGTTGAGGGAAAAGAGCTGAGGGAAAGGGGAGAGGTTGAGGGAAAGGGGCGAGGTTGAGGGAAAGGGGAGAGAGGTTGAGGGAAAGGGGTACAGAGGTTGAGGGAAAGGGAAAGGGTGAGGTTGAGGGAAAGGGGTGAGGTTGAGGGAAAGGGGCGAGGTTGAGGGAAAGGGGTTGAGGGAAAGAGGTTGAGGGAAAGGGGTGAGGTTGAGGGAAAGGGGCGAGGTTGAGGGAAAGGGGTGAGGTTGAGGGGAAGGTTGAGGGGGGTGAGGTTGAGGGAAAGGGGTGAGGTTGAGGGAAAGGGGTGAGGTTGAGGGAAAGGGGTGAGGTTGAGGGAAAGAGGAGAGGTTGAGGGAAAGGGGCGAGGTTGAGGGAAAGGGGCGAGGTTGAGGGAAAGGGGCGAGGTTGAGGGAAAGGGGCGAGGTTGAGGGAAAGGTTGAGGGAAAGAGGTTGAGGGAAAGGGGGAGGCGAGGCTGAGGGAAAGGGGCGAGGTTGAGGGAAAGGGGAGAGAGGTTGAGAAAGGAAAGAGGGAAATAAAATAGTACAGAGGGAAGATAGAGAAAGCAACAAGGTTCCATGGAAAGAGGAAATCTGGGATGTTGAGGGAAAGCAAAGAGGGAAAAAAGAATTCATGGAAAGGGAAAATGTAGGAGGATGGACAGGAAGGCTCTTGCAAAGGAGGGAACAGAGCATGGGTCAAGGGAAAGGAAATAGGGACAGTGGTCACAGAAGAAAAGAGGCAAGGGCTCATGGAAAGATAATACAGGTGGTCATGGGAAATGAAAGAGGGGATTGAGGGAACAAAGGAAGGTTCCATTGAAAGGGGAAAGCTGGGAGCCTGAAGGCAAGGAAACAGAAAAGGAGGGAATGAGCATGAGTCCATGGAGAAGGGTAATCTGGAAGGTTGAGGGAAAGGAAAGTTGGAAAGCATCAGATCAAGGGTCCAGGAAAAAGGGAAAATCTGTAATGGGAAGCGGGAGGGGGAGGAACAAAAGTCCATAGGAAAAGGAACATCTGGGAGCTTGAGGGAAAGCAAAAGTGAAGGAGGGAGAGAACAAGATTCCTCCTCCGAAGACGGAGTGTGGCTGACCATGTGGCGGGATAATAACAAACGGTCACACACATAATGTTCTCATCCGTAGCTGCTGTACTTCTTCCGATTGGGGATGTTTATCATGCCCCAAGCCCAAAGTCTTCGTTTAGACTGCTATTGGTGCACAGGATGCATGCTTTGTGAGTTCGTGTCATCCATTCCACCGGCACACACGGCCTACTTGTACCGAATAGTGAAATGGGCTTTAGCGTGCGCGCAAGATCTTGTCCGCACACGGGACCTCGGTTTTAGGTCTCATCCGAAGGACCAGGAAATAGGAGTAAAGTATCTTTCCCAAGGATACAACACTGTGACCAGCTGGGTTCGAACCAGCGCACTCGCAAACCCGTTGAATTACGAGCTGCGACTCTAACCAACCGGCCACAGCGCCTCCTAACTTGTACCATAGTGTTCAAATGCTTCTGCTGTTGGGATGATCCCTGGAGTCTTTTAGCCAGGGTAAGCCAACAACAAGATTCCATGGAAGGAGAGCTCTGGGAGGAGCATAGACAGAAGAGCAGAGAAAAGGGGGAAGAAACACACAGGCCAATCAATGACAACTACCCTGCACGTCAACACACCTCCACGACTCAAAACACTGAAGACGGCAATAAACCACAGTAAAGAATGACACAGGGTCAGTTGGGACTTCGCTGAAAAAAATGTGTACACTTTTATTTCCTAGAGGGATTTAACTTAAAACTGACTGAAGCCTTGACTTATTTTTAACTAAGGTTGAACCTTATATATGTTAAAATTAACGTCAAACATAGACCACCATTTTTGAAAGAATAATAATAATAAAAAGAAGACTACATCTGTGATTTTTTTAATATAATTCTATAGAGCATTTGTCATGCATATGATTTCACAACGAATAATGAAAACAACAGTAACAGGTGATTTTGTGCAAATAGGTCATGAAACGATAGCACTCACAATTGTCATCATTGTGAGAACAGAACAACAGATCCTAGAGAATTGAGACAAAATACGCAGTATTCTGAATAATGAAAAAATTACTAACTCAAGAAGCCCTTTTTCATCAACAAATTATTTCTATTAGTGGCCACAACTGGAGGATATAACCTCATGATTTTTTGTATTGTTGTTTGTTTTGTTTTTGATTGTGAATAATATCCTATTAATTATAAAGGTTATATGATAATCATAATGATTACAATGTTGACAACAATGATGAAGATGAAGATGATGATGGTGATGACAATGGCAATGAAGGTGACAAGATCATTTCATGATAAGGATAACAATATGAATAAGTTCCTTTATTTTTCTGCCCTTGGACATTATTGAAGGGCTGTGCTGTACTCTGCAATTCTCTTTACAGTGCTGTACAATGCACGCCTTGAGAATAATACACTGGCAACATACTCACACATCAGAACATAAAGAGGTGTACATATAAAACATGAGGGTGAAGGCACACACACCGACAGACAGACACTACTCTTGCCTTTGACGAGGACTGCAAAGATGATGGGAAGAGATAGTCCATTTGCAAAGATAAAAAGCACAGTTCTTTGGGTTATCAGATTTATTCACACCATTAGTACAATACATTAACCCATACCAAAGACTGTATAGGGGAAGATAAGCATCCGGTCTCTTTTCCCTATACGAGTAGTGAGGACAGAAACACTGGTTATGTCCCTTTTAAACAGGACACATTTTACACGTCGATAGGCCAGTTGAATTCTCCGTTCAAGTTCCAGTCTGAGTTTTTGGATAGCCTGCACTGTGAATAGTGTACTGTCCCCACTAACGATAACTCTATCAGCCCGGTTCGCCGAGCTCTTAAGTAGTCCATCTTACCCTTTTAGAATATCTTTGCCCATGCTACTTTATTTCCCTGGCAGACACAAAGAGTAATAGCTGGAGCAATACTGCTGCACATCTAACAAGGCCAATCCAATTAACACTTCACACACAAACGGTCCAAATCGAGACACACACAAATGAAGAATTCAGCTGGTTATCAGATGTTATAGAGTTCAGTTGGGCATCAGATATTATAAAGTCAAAGGTAGCAAAGACATCTTGGCTACTATATGTACTGCCAGTTCTTACACACCCACACGTGTGTGCGCGCATGCACACACACACAAACATGTGCACAAACACAAGCGCATACACACACACAAAGCATGTACACACACGCACACACACACTACCATTCACATACATAATGCAGTTCTGAACATCACAAAAAATCTTTTTAAGCGCAGGAAAAGTGTTAAATAGCAAGAAACAAGCTCTTTCTTTGCTTAAGCAGCTGTGTTTAAAGAGAAAAGAACAGGTATTGTACCTTGGTGTTGCCGAAGCCCTCAGCAAACAGAATGATCTCAGCGATGAGGTTGGAGTCTGGCACCACCATGGCAATGGGACGGAACATGGACTTCAGGTTGTCTGGAAGCTCCGTGCGACCAGCGTAGCCTGCAAACAAGAAAGGCAAGAATAATAACATCTGAGACGACGATGATCATCATAATGATGATGATGATGATTATATGGAGGATGATGATTTTTTTTTTAAAGTAAAAAAGAGAAGGAAGGATTCTCAAAATTATTATCGCCATCACAATTTTGATATCACTATTATTAGTGTGTCATTGACTTTTTCATCCTCCTATATACTTTTCTTCTTCTTTCTAAATGCAGTCAGCTATAGCACATATTTCCCCTTTCCATTATTATCTTATGTCATGTTTATAAAACTCATAACCTGACTTGAAATAAAACTTGAGGGGTGCCTGCCACACGTGCTTGTCACAAAAGGAATACAGACGGCAGATACGCAGTTCCTGCAGGCAGTTTAATGTGTGTTTAACGCACCAGGGTTCATTGTGATGAAGATGCCGCAGGACCACACCAGGTCGATTTCCCGGCCCTCAAAGACGAAACGTTCAGAGTTGGCAGCCAGAGCGCTGAGAATGGACAGGATTTGCTGGGCCACCACCGACAACACCTCAATGTTGATACGATTGAACTCGTCAAAGCAGCCCCACGCCCCAGTCTGAGGAAAAGACACACGGCAGTAGAAATGAATTACAATGTTAAATGTACAAATCAAGAAGTTCCCAGCCAACATTTCTTGCATTCAAAATAACCGGTAATCAAAAATCATAGAATGGTGTCATAGAGTATGGCAATAAGCCTACCCCCGCAACAGTTACTGCACACATCAGCTTCAAATACTACACTATCCCACCAAATCTAAAAACCAAAGGTAAGCTCGTATAAACACAAAGAAAGCTTTAGGTAATGAAAAACTGTCCCAAAATAGAATCAAATATGCGCAGCGTTTCACAAGATATTGCGAGGACAAAGAAACACACAAACAACAGAAAACAGGCTAAAATGATTGAAATATCCCTCCGCTTGCTTAGCGGAGGGCTAATAAACTTGAATGCTTTGCTTCTTGCTTCACAATGGCCCCATACCTGGTTTAAACGATTTATTATTCAATTACATTCAAATAGACATAAAACACAACAGACTGAAGCAACAACAAGCGAAGCTTATAGCGTGCTCATATAGCGTGCCCCATACCTCATTTACTGTCTTTTGTTTCTTGATGACCAGTAAGCGTAAAAGCTTAATTAACCTCTTCGCTGCCCACGACATATATATTCGTCCTCTATAGTGCTTCAGTACTTGACACCGACGTATATATACGTCGCCGCTAAGTAGCGATATAGCCGTGTTCAAAAATCGCGCGGCAAACCGGCGGCGCCTGCGCAAGTAGTAGGCGGCAGCGAAGGGGTTAAAAAAAGTTATTTCATTTCAAAGCCCTCTCCACTCACCTGGGCCAGGCCGGAGAACATGCGTCCCATGGACTTGTAGTCCAGCCCCTCGGAGCAGTTGACCACGATGACGTACATGCCCAGAGCTTTGCCCAGATCCTTGGTGGTCTCTGTCTTCCCTGTGCCCGCCGGCCCCTTGGGACTGCCCCCTCGGTGCAGGTGGAGGGCGGTGGTCAGCGTCATGTAGCAGCGGTCAGTCAGGGGAGTGATGACCAGTCGGCCCGAGTTGCCCAGGTACTCGTAGCCGTACTGGAACTGGGTGTTGGTCTGCTTCACCACGCAGTCGTCATATTCCTGGGGAGGGGAAATAAGAGAAGGATTTCATTTAACCTGTCTTATATTAAAAGAAAAACCACAATAACATACATCATGTTGGGGGCTTGCAGACTGAGCCCTAACTGGCTGGGTCACAAGAAGATTAGGACTTTTTTTCTTCTTTTTTTTTCCACTGACCAGCAGACCTCTTAAAATAAAAATAAAAAAACCCTATAAGTTGGCTGACTGAGCCCTAAATCAGTAAATGGCTGGGTCACAAGCAGCTTAGGACTTTTCTCTCTTTTTTTGGGGGGGACAAGCAGAGCTCAACTGTATAGTACCATAAAATCAGACCGTTTATTGTGGGTGTTTAACAGAAGATGCACAAAATTAACGACAAACAAAGCACATTAAAAACAGAAATGAAACAAGTAAGCTTACACTACTTAATCCAAAGCAGAAGGCTGTTTAAAGATTAACATAACTACATAACTATTTGTGCATAGGCCTACACAGAACAAGTTCATTTTACAGCTTTTTTATGGTAGTCATTGCTTAGTGCGAAATATATCCACATTTTTTTGGCACAGACATCTACCAACAATCTCCAGATAGTTAGTTGTTTATAGTCACATCAACAGCTGTGGTCATCTCAGGACTGTCACCATGTAAAGTTCATACCACGTAAAACAAAACACACATCAATGTTTCCAAACAACGTTCATGTAACACACGCAGCACAACCTGAAAACATAACAAATGCACAATTTGTGGCATGACATCTTCATCATTGCTAACTATATCAAATACAGTGGAGTACACTTAACATGAAATTCAGGGCATAAGGATGTTTTTTTGTGCATTAACCAGTATTTTGTGTTAAGCATTAAGTAATAATAAGGAGGGGTTTCGTCAGTTCAAACACAATTTTGAGCTAATCAATATTTCATGTTATCCAGTTTTGTGTTAAGAGTACTCCACTGTACCGTCAATGTTCAGCCTCACCTTATCCCAGTAGACTCTCAGCTGGCTGAGCCAGTCGAAGGCGTTGATGTCGTTGCACCCTGTCTTGATGAGCTTCTCAATGATGTCGCGGGCGTGCACCTCGATGGTCACCAGGGCCACGATCTTGGCGCGCTGGATCTTGGTGAGGTTGCCCCGGATGGCCTCCGAGAACTTGTTGAGCATGGCCACCTGCTTCTTCTTGAGGCTCTTCAGGGGCCGCTTGTCGCCCCGCTCCTTAGTGGAGGTCAGCGCCTTGGTCACATCCTGCGTCCACTGGATCTGGCTGGCCGTGATGCACATCTGCACAACGACAGAGAACCATCATCATACAAACTAATTTTTCCAAAAAACTATTTTCTGAAGAATATTTCTGAACATTTGGTTTAAACAAATCTTTAATATTTCCAAACAACACATATAACAGAAAGCAAAAGAGAGCATCAACAAGCTAGCGCTTATAGCTTTTTCTGAACATTTTATTTTGTTCTGGTAAGGTTGCACAGATCTAGAAGTGCACATTATTTTCCCTAGCTACAAGAGTGGTTTTTATAGGCATGTTTGCATTTCATTCCAAAATGAGAAATTTGAAGAAAAAAAATCTAATCACAGGGGGTCTATGAAGTACTAAAATTCTAAAGGACCCTCTAAAAGAATGTGCATGGGGTCCCAGGGATGTACTAGAAACATTCTTTTTAGCATTCGCAATGCCACTGGGACCCTCTATCCGCCTCTAGGACCCTCTAAACTGTAAGTGAAGGAGTCCCTGGGACCCCTTGTTTTGCGGGACGATTGGGAGCCCTGTAATCATCCAGTTTCCTTCTTGCTTTCAGTTCCAATCATCTAAGATTTACAGATGTCTTATCACAGAATATGTTTCCTCCGTTTCAATTTCCAGTCATCAAATATTTCCAGATACATTTACAAAGAGGCACCACTGTCAACCCACAAGCCGCTTACATACAGTGAGACACTTACCTGTCCGGGCCACTCTTTGATCCATTTGTCGCGTTTGGTCAGGCTTTTCTTAAGCGCCAGGCGGCAGTTCTTCAGCACTTCTTTCAAAGTCCATCTCATCGTCTTCTCCACATCGCACAGCCAGGCCTGAAAAAGAAACCACATGGATTATAAAAAAATCATATTTTGCTCACTAATATAACAAGGTGTTTTGTTATTAAGAGGCTTCACCCAAATATCAAATTACATTAACTCTCTTGTGCGGTGAACATTCGCGAACGTTCAGAAAAAAATTGGATCAGAAATGCTGAGAACGTTCGGATTCCACGTGGCCGGTTTGGGCACTTCCATTTTGTTTCTATCACATGTGATATGGCAGTCACGTGAGCGCTTCAGCCTCGCTTTCATTATAGATTACACTTCCGTCCTGTTGCTTGCAATGGCTTCTAGGCCGATTGGTTTGAAAGATATGAATTGAAAATTAGTGACCGACTTCAGGATTTTCGCGATTTTTTTGGTGGAGCCATGCATCCCCATAACATCTTGAAATCCATTTTGCAAATCAGACAGACATCTCGGCAACACATTCAAAAAAAAAAAAACACAAAATCTGCTAGAGTATATTTTATTTTATTATTTTTCTGATGCTACCACCCCTTTTGTACGGAGTGACGTCCCTTGGGCTAGGATTTCAGAGGTGATAGATAGCACAGAGTGTTAGGCACAAGAGGGTTAATACATGTAACTATCTATAGATATAGTACAATGTATGTGGAAAGGGAAACGATTTTAGTAGACAGTAGCAAAAACAATAAAACAAATCACAAACAAACAGACAAGCAAGCACACACACATTTCACACAAAAAACAAACACCCATCCACCTCCATATACACAGCGCCACACATGCGCGCACACACGCACACACACAAATACACACAAACACTGACCTCCACTGGACCCTCAAGATACACAGCGTGACCAAACTCGACATACTCTCCCTCCATGGACGACATTCCAGCCGCCTCCCACTTCTGTGTCAAGCCAGCCTGGAATCACCATCACCAAATTATCATCATCATTGAATCATCTTTATCATCATCATCTTCTTCAAATTATCATCATCATCATCTTCATTAAATTATCATCATTATCATCATGGAATCACCACCATCATGCATCAAACAAACATTCAGACCTTGCTGATCTTGAGGGACAATATTAACAGGAAACAAAGAAACAAATGAATATTAGTCTTCCCAGGCTATATGGTCATAATGGGTGAGCTATATATGTGTCCGGTTTTCAGTTTTCACTGGTCTCCCTGCTGCATTCAGCCGACACATTCCAATTTCGGAGGAGCTCAAAGGAGAAAATTATTTGCAAGATTTTTTTGGGGAAAAAAGGTAGGAGAATGGGCCAATAAGTCAGAATGATAGTAGATGACAGAAAGCAAAGGGAAAAGGCAGAGTCAAAAAGAGTGACAGATTAGAGGAAGTTACAAGTACAGAACTTCCAGAAGGTGGGGGAAATATTTGTACAAAAGACCCTCCAGTATCTCCATGTGGGAAAATGAAAATTCAAACCTTGCTCATCTTCAGGGACTTGACGTTGTCGAAGCACAATATCAACAGGGAACAAACAAAACAGGCAATAATCAAAGCAGAATGCTATAAGAAAACAGTAATAATAATAAAACATAAAACACACAGACTCTAGCAGACCTTACTCATGTTGACAGAATTGATGTTGTCAAAGAACAATACTAGCAGGCAATAATCGAATAAACAAAAGCCTCTAGTAGACCTTGCTCATCTTGAGGGACTTGATGTTGTCAAAGGACAATACTAGCAGGCAATAATCGAATAAACAAAAGCCTCTAGTAGACCTTGCTCATCTTGAGGGACTTGATGTTGTCAAAGGACAATACTAGCAGGCAATAATCGAATAAACAAAAGCCTCTAGCAGACCTTGCTCATCTTGACAGAAATTGATGTCAAAGAACAATACTAACAGGCAATAATCGAATAAACAAAAGCCTCTAGCAGACCTTGCTCATCTTGAGGGACTTGATGTTGTCAAAGGACAATACTAGCAGGCAATAATCGAATAAACAAAAGCCTCTAGCAGACCTTGCTCATCTTGAGGGACTTGATGTTGTCGAAGCATTTCTTCAGGTGGGGCTGCACGGCCTCGGGGTTCTTGGACTGTCCCAGGATCTCCAGCAGGTCGTCATTGGAGAGGAAGTAGAACCTGGGGAAGATCTGGCGCTTGGTCTCCAGATACATGTCCAGGGACTTCTGGATCTCCTCCAGCTTGGTGTTCATCTCGTTCAGCTGCTCCAGCATGCCTGGACAACAACACAAATTGTGATAAACCTTCTGCATTCATAGCACTAAAGAGAGGTTATGAAGCATTGTGCCCCTGTCTATATGTGTCCCCTGTCTCCATGTGTCCCCAATTCTGTCTCTATGTGTCCTCGTCCTGTCTCTATGTGTCCCAGTCTTATATCTCTCCATCTCTTTGTTTATCCTAACCCTAACCTTATCCCTAGCCCAAATACTAACCTTAACCCTATCCCTAATCTGCGGGGACACATAGAGATGAGGACATACACAGACGGGGACATTCACTTGCATGAAGCTTATTTTTATAAACCTTATCCTTCTCTCTTGTGTGAAAAAGGAAGGTTTCCCTCGCAACAACAAGCAGAAGCTGTCATGTTCAGCCTAGCTGCTTGCTTATATAGTCCTGGCCTGGTTTTAAAAATTTGGCCCCAACTTCAGACACAGATAAAGCAATGATCAACCAAATATTTAGCATACATGTTTGTATCCATTTTTGTTTGTATGTGCAAATCATTGAAGAGAGAACCTTCTTTGCAAGGGGCAACAATTTTTTAATTTATTTTATTTAGCATACAACAGTTCCAAACGACACAATGCAAGGTTAGGCATCACACCACAAACGCAATCTACCTTCAAAATTATATCATGCCATCATTTCCTACCTGGGTAGTGTGTTCCCCTCAGAGCGTTCTTGGTGCTGTTGAGTCGTGTCATGATTTCCTTCCAGCTCTTGTTCACGCTGTCAAACTCTGCAGACTCCCTGGGCAGCTGCTTGCGGATGTCCTCTCCCAGAAAGATGTTCTGTGCGCAGAAAAGCGAATTAACTTTTTTTGTTGCTTTCTTTTTTTCATAGCAAAATTCTTGTAGGAATGCTTGTGGAAAACAGCAGATATATCAAAGCACGAAGAGACACACACAACAATTGAACACACAGACAAATTATACTCACTCACACACACACACATGCAAACGCACAGACACTCAAACACACACACTCTCTCTCTCACTCACTAACATACACATACACTCTCTCTCTCTCACTCACTAACACACACACTCTCTCTCTCACTCACTAACACACACATACACACACACACTCTCTCTCTCTCTCACACACACACACACACACACACTCTCTCTCTCTCTCTCACTAACACACACATACACACACACTCTCTCTCTCACTAACACACACACTCTCTCTCTCTCTCACTAACACACACACTCTCTCTCTCTCACTCACACACACACACTCTCTCTCTCTCTCACTCACTAACACACACACACACACTCTCTCTCTCTCTCACTCACTAACACACTCTCTCTCTCTCACTCACTAACACACACTCTCTCTCTCACTTACTAACACACACACACACCTCTAGGTACATCCACTGTCTCTGTACAGTCAGCAGCATTTCTGTGACCTCCAGAATCAGTGACAGAGTTCTCTCCCATTGATCCACTTCCTGTTCGAAAGCCTTGACGAAGCGAGATGCCTTCATGGTGGACAGTTGGACCTGGTTGTCTTCAAGGGCCGTAAACACATCGTCCGTGCTCCTGTTCATCAGAGTCACAGCTCAGTTTAATGAGGCTTTAGACTGAAAATTCTCTGCCTTAGTCTCGTGCACTGAAACACGTGCGCCACCTTCATACAAATTATTGTTCTTGCGTGTCACGAAGTAGTAGTAAAAAGCCATTAATTGTCTGCCCCTGATTCATCACTAGATGCCGCAATCGATTCAGTCCTAAAATTATCTCACTTGCACGTCACCAAGAAGTTGTAAAAAGCCCCATTATCATAAATCAACAAATATTTTTCACATAAATTAATTAATACAAATGATCAAGAATTGAAGAAAAAAAAACCCATTAAACTTTCCTCTTATGTATATATATATATAGTTTGCTTTAATAATAATGAGGAAAATTTATATAGCGCCCATCCTACTATGTAGGCTACAGGGCGCTTTACACAAAATTGAAATGGAATAAAAACATGAAACACAAATCCAATAACATCAGCAGACAAAACAATACACATATTAATCAGCAACAACAACTGCTGTAACTACTACTACTACTACTAGGCCTAATGCACGTATGCATTGTCACACAATTCACAAGCATGAAATAACAGCATAATATTCACAACATACACACAAAAATAAAACTTTTTTTGTGTCCAATGTATGTGTTTGTGTGAATTAAATTAAAGAACTCCCACACAGAAAAGGTTGAATTGAAATTGAATTAAAAAAGATTTTTTTTGGGGGAAAAAAGTCTGCACCATTATGAATGTTATGAAATATTTTATACATGAGAACATATGTGATGCAGCACAGGAAAACCAGGCTAATGTCGTAAATGATCACTTTTGACTTATTCATATTTTCAGAAAGGCCAGAGACAACAGATTAACAGGCAAAAAACAGAATTAATCTATCTCTAATAGTTTATTTTGAACAATTTTTCAATCAATCAAATCTCTCTCTCTCTTTCTTTCTCTCTCTTGTGGCTGGCCGACTTTAGCTGGGTATTCGCGTACTGCATCACATATTTGTACATGGGACATCCCTCCTCAACAAAGCAGAACTGCATCACAAGCTGTAGCCATAAATGGCATAATGGAATTGTAAGTCTGAAAACATTATGGGTGAGAAAAACGTTGGTCTGTTCTGTCCACACCATTTTTCATGTTTTCATCACTTAATAAAAGCTGTACTAGATAGTGGTACTGTAAACAATAGTGTTATTGTCTTCATACTAATTTAAGATACATGGGTGCAACTACACAAAATGAAAAACCTGAAAGGCCGGGGTCTAGGGGTAATGTCCCCCTGCAGCTGAAGAAAACATTGATTTATTAAGGTATTTTAGTTTGCTTTTTCTACAATTTATACAAAAGCTTATTTCAAAGTGTTTGAAAAATACAGTAGACACACAAAGATCTTGTTGGACAAATTAAAAGAAAGGAAATTCCTTTTCTGGTAACATTCAAAAACAGGAAATCCTTGTATAGCAGGAAAAGTTGCACCCATGAGGATATAATGGTATTATTATGAATAACAAAGACATTGCTTTTCCACACATTTTGTCTCTCACATCATCAAATTAAGCTGCACTAAACATCAATTTTACTGTTGATAATAAAGTGAATTTCGTATTTGCGCAGTGTCCATCTTTGCTGTCACTGACCTGAGCTTGAAGTGTCCCTTGTCTTTGTAGGGCGCCATGTCGAATTCAGTTATCTCCCATGTCTGCGTAATGCCCTCCAGACCCTGAAAACCAACAATATATCACGAAATGAGCATCCTTGAATCATTGAATCCTTGTTGTTTTCTTCCAATCAATGTCCATAAGCACTACTGAAGAGAAACTATCCTAGATACAAAATAAAACTATATATTATAACAAGACTTGTTCCATACTTCTACTTTTCAAACTCGTACTCAAACACACACACACACACACACAGATGCACATACATAAACACACGCACACACACAAAGAAACATACACACATACATAGAATCATATAAATAACTTTTTAGACCTTGAGGCAAGGTCAAATACTTAGTAAGTATTCATGAAAAGTATTAACTCCCTAAATCAAACACTGGGGACGAGAGTGTAGAGGGAGTGAAATTATTATGAAAGTTTGGTGCGAAGGGGGCAAGAAGGACAAAAAAGATGTATCTAAACTTCACTCTACACAGTCCTTTCCATTTTTCAGTTATGATCAACGATGACTCCCTTTCTGCAACAGACATTATTTTTGAAAACTAAACAATCTGCTCTGCTCTATGGCTTATTTATTTAACCCTTTCACCGCCAATGGCATTTTGCACCATTCATGTTTCAAATCCCTTATCCGAAGACTATTTTCTTGTCAGGATAGGCCTAATGTTATACATGTTACAGAGGAATTTCCAATATTAGACAAAATAATTTCCTACCCAGTTAAGTTTAATGGTATTTGGGGGCTGAAAAAATGGCTGGCGGTGAAAGGTTTAAAGGCTGCCCTGGAGATGTTCCTGATATATTTGGCACCTTTTTCATTACAGTCGACCCCCTCTTTTAAGACTTTCAAAAAATCGCGAAAAATCGGTCAGGGGGGTCTTAAATCAGGGGTGACCAAAGCAATGCTACACTACACCGTATATGAGTATTATGACGCACAGCACATGCATACACTAAAACTAAAACATGCTTTCTCCGTCATTCTTGAATGAAACATCCGCGGTCTAGCTAATATACGAAAACGAGCGAAAACAGAAAGTGTGCTCGACGGCCCGTGTCGCACTCACCCACAAACTACACATAGCAACAGTGCAGACCTAATTTTCGCCATTTTACGCTCTAGCAGTTCATTTTCAATCACAGGCACACACGGAACTTTTACCGCGCATACAACTTGGCTGACAAAATGGCGCAGCACATACCGCAAATACGAAATCACGGCAAACGCTAATGCGCCAGCTGCTTTCATTTATCGGATTTTGTGAGTTGTTTGCATTCAGTGAGTATTTCAGTGCACGCACTAACGCCGATTTATCAGTTTGATAACAGAAAGGAGCTGCTTTTCAACTTATTTTTTTACAAAGTGAGACCATTCACTGAGTTCCAACTTATGGAGTGTGACCGATCACCTAGTTTCAACTTAAGTTGACTTCGCATTTAGGCCTACGTGTGCACAGAGTTCGTAAAGATCAACACGATCGCGACTGTTTCAGTTCAAACTTTGATCATAAACTGCTCAGTGATGACACATGTGCATAAAAGTGGTGACATTTAGTGGTCAGATCGTGATATCGCTGATTAAATTCTTCAATTTCGGCATGAGAACGGTTCGTTTTTACCAAGATTGACCTAACCACAGTGGTACCCCAGCTGTGCGTCGGCTCGAACTGAGGCCGAGAAGGTCAGAATGTGTTGCATCGGTCGTAAAATCAACAAGATTTACGGTTTGCGTTAGAGGGGGAGTCGTAAATGAGGAGGCAAGTTTAGAAGAAAAACGATCCGTCATTCATATTTCAGTCGTAAAAGAGGGGAGGTCGTAAATCAGAGGGCCGTTCGTGAGGGGGTCGACTGTACTGTAATTTTTAAATAATTTTTAAAACTTATAAGTACAAAATCTGACCTGCTCGATGGCCAATTCCTTGGTGGCTGCCCCAGAGATGTCGTTGATCTGCTCGGCGTACTGGTCGAAGCCAAACTCGATGATCTGCTCGAGGGTGAAGTCTGTCGAGTTGTGGTCGAACTGACGTTGCATCTCCGTCTGACCAGCAAAAAGCATACCCCCATCTATTATTTCATCCATGGGGGGACATTTGTGGAATTGGAGGATGGGGGAAAAGGAGGCGAGATATAAAGACAATGACAAAGGGTGGGGGATGGGGTGTGTGTGTGCTAATTAGGGTTATGATGTTGTTGGCTTATCCTGGCTAAAAGACTTCAGGGATCATCCCAACAGCGGAAGTACTTGAACACTATGACATGCATCAAGTACGGATCAGAACATTACGTGTGTGGCCGTCTTTGATTAACCTGCCACGTGGGCAGCCACACTCTATCTTCTAGGGATTTAGGAGACTAAAGCTAGGAGCTTGTCATGGCTAAAGACATTCCTTGCATAACTATGCATAGCATATCAACATTTTGATGTAGCCTTGGTGTTCTAGCCTATGTCAATTGGTCTGACACAGCCTTAAGCCAAGGCGATAGGGTTATGATGATGGATTTTCTGATGAAACCAAGAGGAATGGGTGATGACCATGAGCACGGGAATGATAACAGTGATGTTGACAAATATGCTGTACATGACTATGACAAAAGGATGTTGTGCTAATGATAATGGTTAGGGTAATGGAAATGAGGAAACGGATGATTTATATTGAATGTCACAAGAATTACCACATTTTTCGGACTATAACTTAGTATAAGGTGAAACTTTTGTTCTCAGACTGTGACCCCTGCGTCTTATAATATTACTAGTAATATAGTAAGAAAATATAATAAGATCTGAATTTTGTGTAAAATTTGGGGGGGTGCATTATAATACGATGTGCCTTATAGTCCGAAAAATATGGTATACATTTAAATAAAGGTGATATAAAAGCATGTGCAAGGTCTAAGGAATCCTTGTACCAAGTTTCATTATGATCGGTCGAGTGGTGTAGGCACTATGGACTGGAACACATTTTAGTTACACACAAACAAACACACACACATAGACCGGACAACACACACCTGTCGTCCCCATCCTAATGTACTCCCGTTCTGTAAGAACTGGGTGTACAAAAAGAGGAAAAGTACAAAATAAAAAAATATCAATTCAATACAATTACACAGAATAACCAAACAGGCAACAAAAGACAAATCATAAGTGATTCAAACTGTCATATAGTTTAGAAACAAACAAAACAAGACTGCCTAACCTGGATCTGATCCCAGTGGCGCGGCCTCATGGCTTTGTTCTTCAGATCTCTGATGAGAGGCATGGTGCGTTTGAACTGGTCCACCCTGTTCTTGCTTGTCTCCACTATCTCCCAGTTCTTGTCCTGAAAGCATAATTATAGTGATGCGTAAGACTATTTTACTCTTCAAAGTTATAAACTTCCTAACTTTCCCCGAACAGCAATAAGAGCACAATTAAGCCGTATCTAACATTTTCAGTGAATGATATATTTCTGATCTAATTTTCATAAGTTCTTAACACGCTGACTAAAAAGGCTAGAATCCTATAAGTAAATTCCCAAAAACTTTTTGCTTAAAAAAAGTCCATAACGGTAATAGTCGATTGTGAAGATTATGATAATGGCAAGCAATCATATCTGAACACTGGTAAATAAAAGAACAGAATGGAAATGACATTGGTTAATAAAAACAAAGTTCAGTTCACCTTGAGTTCCCTGCTGAACTTGTTGAGTTTCTTGAAGAGGTTCACGGACAGGTTCTCCATGTCGGTGGTCTGCAGCTCCGTGAACTTGCCCACCTTCCACGACGCCCAGTTGCCCTCCCACTCCTGGGTCAGCTGCCACACTGTTTCGATCGTCTCCAGATCCTGTCAAGAAGAGGAATACGCAACTTAAACCCACAGCCGGCATACATAAAGCATTCATGCGAGGCGCGCGCCATCATACTCATCGCTGCTCGCGACAGAGACAGTCCAACCATTCTTTTTTCCCTGTTGCCCGAGCCGCTGCGAGGCAGAACTTTGCAGCAACTAGGCTAGCAGTGTATACCCGATCCCTGGGATCGGTAGTTTTCCCTTTAAAGTCATGTTGCTTTAAGCCACACAGAACATAGAGAGCTAAATCATGACTGACACCACATAAAAAACAAACATGTTAGTCAAATTGAAATATTCATCCACAAGAGACACACAGAGTCAGACAATTAACAAAGGGAACTACTACAAAATCATATAAGCTTTTCTTTAGTTGCTACACGCAATCACATACAGTGATACACAAACCTGTACTCACACCACTTATCTTCTCCAGCGTGGCGATATCCTTGGAAAGGGGCGGGTCAATCTTGAAAATTACCCAGACTTTCTCATGCAAACACACACATATACTACATACCTTCTCCAAAGTGATGATATCTTTGGAAGGGGGTTGATTGATCTTGAAGATTGCTCAGGCTTTGACTCAAAGCCTGAGCAATCTTGTATGTATGTATGTATGTGTTCAGCTATCTCAAAGTTTGAGGTTGCTGAACACATACATACATTTCACTCACACACTACACACCTTCTCCAGCTGTCCTTGGATGAGGACTGGTCAATCTTGAAAGATGCTCCAGGTCAAAACACACGTCCACTAAAATCGTACGACTGTACAATTCGATCCGATCACGCGATCTCGAAGCGCGATTCACATTTGTTCTTGGAGATCATGTGATGGAATAGTATCGTACAGTCGTGCAATTTTAGTGGACGTGTGGCTGACCCTTTACTTTAGTTCTTCCTAAGCAGCTAAACATTACGCCTCCGCTCATACACCACACACCTTCTCCAGCGTTCGGATGTCCTTGGACGGGGGCTGGTCGATCTTTAAGATGTCGAGGCTTTGCCGTAAGTGCTACATACATCCACACACTCACACCACCACACCTTCTCCAACGCGGCGATGTCCTTGGACAGGGATCTTGAAGATGCCGAGGCTTTGCCTTAAGTGCTGCATACATCCACACACTCACACCACCCACCTTCTCCAACGTTCGGATGTCCTTTGACGGTGATCTTGAAGATGCCTAGGCTTTGCCTTAAGTGCTGCATACATCCACACACTCACACCACCCACCTTCTCCAACGTTCAGATGTCCTTGGACGGTGATCTTGAAGATGCCGAGGCTTTGCCTTAAGTGCTGCATACATCCACACTCACACCACCCACCTTCTCCAACGAGGCGATGTCCTTGGACGAGGACTGGTCGATCTTGAAGATGCTGAGGCTTTGCCTTAAGTGCTACATACATCCACACACTCACACCACACACCTTCTCCAATGAGGCGATGTCCTTGGATGGGGGCTGGTCGATCTTGAAGATGCCGAGGCCTCGGCGGAGCTGCTGCTCCTGTTCCTTGAGGGCGTTGAGCTGGGCGCGGATGGCCTCCACGGAGGCCAGGGCCTCCTGGGTGGGGATGGTGGAGGTGAAGGGGCCCTTGGTGTTGAACTCCTCCAGCAGGTTGGCCACATGCTTCTTGAATTCCTCAGACTGTGCCAGCAGGTTGCTGCGGAACCGCTCCTGATTGAGTGGAGAAGGAAATAACGTATAATTGTCGAATTGTATTGTATGATTGCATACAATTGTACTATATTGCATTGTACTGTATTGAACTTCCAGACTGCACCTGCAGGTTGCTGTGGAACTGCTCCTGATAGATTGGAGAAGGAAATAATGTATAACTGTCATATTGCACTGTATGTATATGTTATGCCCAATCTGTGAAATTGCCCATTTCATTAAATGTGCCAAATGGTTTGCCCAGTTTGTGAAATAGCCCATTTAAAACTTGCTACTTAGAAAAGCAGTATGAAATTTTAAAAAATTCAAAAAAAAATTCATTCATAAACACACAGTCATATTGCACTGTATGTATATGTTATGCCCAATCTGTGAAATTGCCCATTTCATTAAATGTGCCAAATGGTTTGCCCAGTTTGTGAAATAGCCCATTTAAAACTTGCTACTTAGAAAAGCAGTATGAAATTTTAAAAAATTCAAAAAAAAATTCATTCATAAACACACAGATCAAGAACGGGTACAAACAAATGAGAAATCACACCTGTAGATGAGTTAAAGTTCTTTTATTCAGACTTAATTTGATAAAACGCTTGATAAAACATGTGGTTCAGGCATGCAAGAGAGTAGCATTGGGTAGTGTTGGGGGGTAGGATGTGGGGAAATACAATGTAGAAAAATGTGCAACTGTTGAATCAACCTTAATCAATGCTTGTGTGGCTGGGAATTGAACATTTTGATATACATTGTCCATTTCACTGATTGGGCGTAACATATATATTACCATTTATGCATTTCCATTTGTTTGTTTTCTGCTGTTTGAATGTTGTGTATGTATATATTATATACATTGTGCTGTATTAAATTGTACAGTGTTGAACTCCTCAGACTGCGCTAACAGGGTGCTGCGGAACTGCTCCTAATTGATTGAAGAGGTAAGAAAAAAATTGCTATCCAAATTGTTCCCGAGCTTTTCTTTGTCAAAACTGTTCTTTTTCTTTATAACCCCCCCCCCTTCACCAGCACCACCCCTTTCACCCTCGTCTCCAAGAATAAAAAAAAAAAAGAGTCTGAGTGTTGTCCTTTTATAAACACCCCAACCCCTTCAACTCCTTCCAAAAAAGTTAAAAACGACTTGAATGAGTTAAAGAAATTTCAATGTGAAGCAAAAATACAAAACATTGCAAGTTCAACTTTAAGATAGTGTCAGTTTACTATGTGGAAGAACCTTTCTGAAATAAAATCTTTGACTCAATAATTTACTAGGTATGTTCGCTTGTGAAGTGAAAATACAACAAAACATTTGCCAGATCATCTTTACTAGAAACATGGTTTACCTTGTGTTTCTTCAGCATGACCTCAGCATCTACCAAGGATTGTTTGAAGCGCTCCCACTCGTTTGGAAGATCGCCGTGCATTGCTATCACCTGCAACCACCACAAAACTCAGTTGACTTTCACATAAACAAACAAGGTTCATTCCATAAAAGCTACAAAATCCATTTGAATTTAAAGCAGATTTAAATGATTGTAACAAAACGAGTTTTAATAGCCAATATATTTAATCTAAAAATATATGCATAACAACAGAAAAGACATCAACACAAATGGTTAAATGAATGACGATGACGACATCATGACAGAACACTAAACATTCTGCAAACTTTCAATTTTACACATTCAAGTTGTAAAAGTTTACATGTAGCTAATGAGTTCTACAACAAATAGAAAATAAAGTTTATTAGTCTTCTTGCAGACAGACATAAACATGCATGCACAAACCCATGCATCCAAGTAATCAGTGACATAAACGGATGCTAGTCCAGCGTTCCAATCAATTAACTCTTCTAGTGGCATGTAACATTTCAAGCTCTTGGTTGTCCGTTGCATCTCCACCGGCAAGAGGTGAGTAACTATTTTTTTCGACTGTGCATGTGTTGCTTTAATGGAAGACCCACTTGGCAGGCCACTTGGCAGTGAAGGTCTTTGCATTTGGTGGGAGTGTAGAGCGATGTCTGGAGTGAATGTATTGGCCCATGGTGCTAAAAGAGTTTACTACCCTCCTTACACATACATAAGCCACATACAACACACACACACTTGACAAGAGATTTCTAAACCAATTACTTACATCTTCAGGAATGGGAACTTCATACTTCTCCAAGATGGCAAACTGATCTCCCAGAGGCTCGAACTTGGCCTCCGTGGCTGGTTTCTCCGCATTAAGTTTGTCCCACAGGTTGAGACTCTCTCCCAGCTCATCCAGCGTCTGAGGAGGCTGACTGACTCTACATGAAATGACACACAGTTAGCATTTGGATTGTTTTACCAGTCGATTGTTCTTAACCCTTTGCACACTGTGCATTTGCCCTGCGGGCTGCACTCCCAGCCTGCAGGTTCTGAGAGAGGTACTGTACGCATAGTTTTATTACAAAAAAACCCACAAATGACAATTAAGTGCTTGCAAATGATTTTAAATTGCGCAACAAGTTTAGCGATCATTCTGACGCAAATAGCTTCAGAATAAACATATTTTAATCATTAATAGTTTCCAGATTGATAAAAAAAAAAAGTAAATGGAGGTCTCTGCCCGACAATTTGTCGGGCGCAGGGCGGAATGAGTTAAGGTTTCATATTCAGAATACTTTAAGTGCCTGGTTTCTACATTGAAATTTAAGGGACACAGTATAAACACACAAAGGAAAACTGAGGGACATAATACATATAGAGATATATTGTGATTATTTAAACCATTTGGGTTTTTTCACTTTAACACAGTTGTTTTATCATTTCATGTTCACAGTATTTCAAGTGCATTTTTTTTCATTTAGAAATAAACAAATACTAGAAATAGCTTAGGAATGCTACAAAACTGATGTAATCACACACCTCATTTTATCAAAGTCCCAACGTGAACATAATACATACACGAACTTGATGAGAGTGTAGAAATGCTAGAAAGACAAAGGGAATATATACATCTTCTATTGCTTCCTTTTCATTTAATTATTGCAAATCTCATACATGTTAACATGCCAATACACACACACTACACACCACACACACACAGAGGCACACACACACACACGTGACAATCTTACCAACATGGCAAGAACTCAGTTCCCTCCTAACCTGTGAGCGTTCTCCTGAGGAAGGTGTTGAGGTCTTTCAGGGAGGTGATGGCGATCTCACTCACACACACTCAAACCAACACTAAAAGTAAAAGAACTCAGTTCCCTCCTAACCTGTGAGCGTTCTCCTTGAGGAAGGTGTTGAGGTCTTTCAGGGAGGTGATGGCGATTCACTCACACACACTCAAACCAACACTAAAAGAACTCAGTTCCCTCCTAACCTGTGAGCGTTCTCCTGAGGAAGGTGTTGAGGTCTTTCAGGGAGGTGATGGCGATTCACTCACACACACTCAAACCAACACTAAAAGAACTCAGTTCCCTCCTAACCTGTGAGCGTTCTCCTTGAGGAAGGTGTTGAGGTCTTTCAGGGAGGTGATGGCGATCTCACTCAGCACACACTCAAACCAACACTAAAAGAACTCAGTTCCCTCCTAACCTGTGAGTGTTCAGGGGAGGAAGGTGTTGAGGTCCTTCAGGGAGGTGATGGCGATCTCACTCACACACACTCAAACCAACACTAAAAGAACTCAGTTCCCTCCTAACCTGTGAATGGTTCTCCTGAGGAAGGTGTTGAGGTTTTCAGGGAGGTGATGGCGATTCACTCTCACACACTCAAACCAACACTAAAAGAACTCAGTTCCCTCCTAACCTGTGAGCGTTCTCCTTGAGGAAGGTGTTGAGGTCTTTCAGGGAGGTGATGGCGACAATCACTCACACACACTCAAACCAACACTAAAAGGACTCAGTTCCCTCCTAACCTGTGAGCGTTCTCCTTGAGGAAGGTGTTGAGGTCCTTCAGGGAGGTGATGGCGATCTCGCTCAGCAGCGTGGTGAACTTGCTCTGCCACTCCGTGCAGTGCGCCAAGATGGCCGCCTTCAGGGGAGAGCAGTCCAGCAGCACAAACTGGATGTTGAGGATGGTCTCCTGGGTCTGCACGTTGTTGGCCACCTCCGTGTATCTGAGGGGAGAAAGAGTTTGAACGTTCAATGGTTTGTTGGTCAGGGATGGAGTAGAGATTTTTGATGAAGGCATCTTTCTGGATCTCCCAGATCTCAATGTGGTCATACTATCATCATAATGCTAATATTACCCCTACTATCAACATCAATATCATCATCACTCACCGTCCAATATCGGCGTCGAAGGAGGACACCTGTGGATTCAGCTTCTGGTATCGGCGGATGAAGGCGTCTTTCTGGATCTCCCAGATCTCGCGGTAGTTGTCCCAGGTGGACAGGTAGTTCTGCAGGTTCTGCCCGTTGCTGGCCATGCCTGCGTTGATGATGTTCTGGATCTTCTTCGTCTCCTCGTCACGCTGGATCACTTCGTGGATCGGCTGGTGAGGAGGGAGAGGAAAAGGAAGTAAGAGGTGATAGTTTAAGTCTTGGAAAGAAAGGACTGGTGTCTATGCCAATTAGGCTGTATTGTATTGCATTACCATATCAGGGCTCCCAGGGACCCCCATTTGGGGGTCTATGAAGTACTAAAACTCTAAAGGACCCTCTACAAGAATGTGCAGGGGGTCCCAGGGATGCACTAGAAAAATTCTTTTTAGCATTTGCAATGCCACTGGGACCCTCTATCCTGCCTCTAGGACCCTCTATACTGTAAGTGAAGGAGTCCTTGGGACCCCTTGTTTAGCAGGACGATTGGGAGCCTTGCATATGTTGTATTATGACTCTGGATCATCTCGTGAGAACAGATATCTACAGCAATGATTATTAAACAGCTGTAATGGAAGAAATTACATGAAAACATTTGTAGAATAAAATCAGCCAGATTTTTCCTGCCTGCAGATTACCCCATAATGTGGATAAATGTGAAAAAGATCCAGTGACCTGTTGATTAGTTCATCTAGATTAATAATAGCAAAATTATGAAATTATAATCATATATTTATAATAAACATAATGTATGGATGCCTTTCATCTGTGCACACCCACATACATACACATGAATGCATAGTAACACACACACAAACACACAAGATGCAGCTCACATCTTTGGTAGACTTTTTCTTGGTGAGCACATTAGGCAGACGAGGAATATCGGAGATGGCCTTTGTGAGGTGTGACCCAATGTTGCCCACCACTGTTCCCAGTTGTTTGAGTGTAGGCGAAAATTCCACCTGCGAAACAAAACAACATACACCACACATCAATCATTATCGAGCCGCACAAGTCATTTACCTGCTATTCTGAACTTGAAGAACCACAAACGTCTGGTTATTGACTTTCATTAAAGGACCAAATACTACCTGAACGCCTTGTGTCTTTTATGTGTGTACGATTGGTCCTAGTGGTCATCTATTTATTAAGTGTTTACTACCATAGGAAGGATCTCTCGACCGAATTATCAAAGAAGAATGGACAGGGGTGGGGGGGGGGGGGGGGGGGGAGGGATGAAAACATATAATCAAATACCAATATGTCTTATAAAACAGTATCTTCATTGGGTCATTTACAATACAAAAAAGTGTTCTCTATTTTTCTTTCATCTTTTGCACTTTTTTAATTCACTTTACTTTCTCTTTTCTGTTATAAATGAACATAGAACAGCTGCAACAGTTTTACTCTGATTTGACCACTTCTTACCTTTCCAAGAATGACACAGATCGATCAGTGTTTCCATACACATCTTCTCACACTGTCCTCCATTCCAGAAGCGACTCTTTCGTCTGACCCTACCCTTCTCTAACAACACACTTGGCTGACCCCAACGTTATCAAATCACGACGACCCCTCACCTTGTCCCCTTCCAGGATGACCTTGACCCTGAAGAGCGGGTTGGGGGCGGACTTGCCGTCGCCGTTGATGGCCTTGGAGAGCTCCTGCAGGGAGTACTTGACGTTGAGGCGGAAGGCCTCCTCCACCATGCGGTCCATCTTCTGGGTGTAGCTGTGCCAGTGCTGCTGCACCTCCGCCCCGTCAGTCTGGAACACTGTGTACGTCCGCCGCATGCTGGAGATGATGTCTTCGTGCGTCTCTTTCAGCCGCTTCTGGAGGTTCTCCCGATGGCGGGCCTGTCGTGCAAGATTGAAAAGATTTTGGATTACCCCTACATAGAGAAAATGTTAATAATAATAATAAATACATCTTATATAGCGCTAGTCTCCTGACACAGCAGGGGACTCACCGCGCTTTACATGAAAAAAAAGAAGTTTATACAACAGATATTGAAAATACATGTACTTAAAATTATTTAGAAAAAAAATCACTTTATCACACTCACATTTAAAATACCTACATAAAACACGAATTATTTAAAATAAAAAAATCTTTACAGGGTTTTAGTAAATGTATGTTTTTTCCCCTGATGTATACTTTGGTTAGGTTAAGTAGTTTAAGTTGATTACTTTCTTCGTCTTCTTCATTTTAACCTTTCACAAGTGTGTGTGTGACGGTAATGGAAGGGTGGTGTAAACATGCAACATGCTTGTATGTGTTGCTGATTTGTATTTTTGTGCCTGTGCATATTCAAGTATTCAAACAAGCGTGTATTTGTCTTCACCGTCTCATATCAGATTACTTATCTTCCCCAGGGAAAAAACAACCATACAGCAGTTATAACTTACCACCACATTTTTTGTCAACACCTCTCCCGGGCCTCCACCACTATCTTCTCCCCTCCCTCCCTTCATACTTCTCCAAGCTCTCACCTGGTCCTCATCAAACTTGAGGTCTTCGTAGACCACCTTGGAGTCGATCCTGACCAGCAGCATCTCAGAGATTTTGACGCACAGCTCGCGGATGTTCATGTTGGCCCCCTTGTAGTCGTCCACGTTGGCCTGGATCTTGCTGGCATGCAGCCGGCACTCGGCCACGAAGTAGTCCGACACGTTCTTGGAGGCCCAGGTCAGCTTGGTCAGCCCCGGGTGGATGCGCTTGTCCAGCACGCGGATCCTCTCTCGGAACAGCCCTCGCTCCTCCAGGGACAACGCCGCTATGATTCTGTGAAGGAAAAATTACGTCTTTTGTGAATGTGCTTGTCCAGCATGTGGATCATAATTATCTCTTTACAGCCCTCTCTCCTCCACGGACAAGAATGCTATGATTCTGTGGAGGAAAAATTACGTCTTTTGTGAATTACGTCTTTTGTGAATGTGCTTGTCCAGCTATCTCTTTACAGCCCTCTCTCCTCCACGGACAAGAATGCTATGATTCTGTGGAGGAAAAATTACGTCTTTTGTGAATGTGCTTGTCCAGCTATCTCTTTACAGCCCTCTCTCCTCCATGGACAAGAATGCTATGATTCTGTGGAGGAAAAATTACGTCTTTTGTGAATGTGCTTGTCCAGCTATCTCTTTACAGCCTTCTCTCCTCCATGGACAAGGCTATGATTCTGTGGAGGAAAAATTACGTCTTTTGTGAATGTGCTTGTCCAGCTATCTCTTTACAGCCCTCTCTCCTCCATGGACAAGAAGGCTATGATTCTGTGGAGGAAAAATTACGTCTTTTGTGAATGCGCTTGTCCAGCATGTGGATCCTATCTCTTTACAGCCCTCTCTCCTCCATGGACAAGAAGGCTAAGATTCTGTGGAGAAAAAATGACGTCTTTTGTGAATGTACTTGTCTAGCATGCGGATCATATCTCTTTACAGTCCTCTCCTCTAGGGACAAAGCCGCTATAATTCTATGGGCAAACACAGCGTACAGTAAGACCGCTATGATTATGTGGGCAAACGCAGCGTACAGTAAGACCACTATGATTCTGTGGGCAAACGCAGTGTACAGTAAGGCCGCCATGATTCTGTGGGCAAATGCAGCGTACAGTAAGGCCGCTATGATTCTGTGGGCAAACGCAGGCAGTAAATGACTGTGGGCAAACGCAGCAGCGTACAGTAAGGCCGCTATGATTCTGTGGGCAAACGCAGCTATGATTCTGTACAGTAAGCTTACAGTAAGGGCTATGATTCTGTGGGCAAACGCAGTAAGGCCGCTATGATTCTGTTACAGTAAGGCGCTATGATTCTGTGGGCAAACGCAGCTATGATTCTGTGGGCAAACGCAGCGTACAGTAAGGCCGCTATGATTCTGTGGGCAAACGCAGCGTAC
This sequence comes from Phymorhynchus buccinoides, assembly GCA_017654935.2. Classification (NCBI taxonomy): domain Eukaryota; kingdom Metazoa; phylum Mollusca; class Gastropoda; order Neogastropoda; family Raphitomidae; genus Phymorhynchus; species Phymorhynchus buccinoides. The sequence continues at coordinate 48,523 of JAGGCT020000911.1, forward strand.
AGTAAGGCCGCTATGATTCTGTGGGCAAACGCAGCTTACAGTAAGGCTGTAATAATTATGTGGGGTAAAAAAAACTCTTTTGTAGGTGCACTTCGTTAGCATGCAGATCTTCTCTCTAAATAGCCCTCCCTCTTCCAGGAACAAGGCTGCTATGACTCTGTGGGCAAAACAAGCTTACAATACAGGATTCTCAGGTTCTCAATTCAGGCACAGATGGTGAAAAACTGTAACACTGGTACAAAGATTAATGTGTTATAAGCATCTCATATTAACGAGAAACAAATCAAACTTCCATATGACCACAGCCTTTTCAGAAAAATAACCCTCAGCTGAAATGACACTGAGCAAGCAACCAAAAACCGAGCGTAATGGTGAAGAATCTTCAATAGCCTTTGCTTCACTATGAACAAAGGATCCAAAGTAAGTGACTACGCTCTTCTCACCTGTTGTAGTCTCTGACCACCAGCAGGACATGCTCTCTGAGGTTGCGGAGGTCTTCCTGCCTTCCGTAGACCTCCATGGCGTAGTGAGGCACCTCGAAGATGAGCCGCTCCCAGTAGTGGATCTCTTGGAACATCTTCAGCAGCAGTCTGTGACGCACATTGAGGGTTAAATGCCAAAAGATGCTATCGGTCTTCTACGTTAAAGGCAAAAATTGTATTATCACAAGGATATAGAAAAAGGCTGACAGTACCTTTAGTTAGTCAACTGAGAAGACTGATAGAATTGCTAGGCATTGTACACGTGAAATCAGCTCGAGTTCATTATTCTCTCAATTGCGAAAGACAATTTTCATTAGCTAATTCAAAGTATTTTTCAAATTCTAAAATTGAAAATGAGTGTAATCACTCTTCCCATTTTCTACACACACATACACACAAGCATACATACGCGAGCACCCACACACCAATTGTGGTGACTCTCTCTCCACACACACACACTACATCCTACACACATCCAAACCACCTACTTGTTAAAGTTGATGTCCAGCATGGGCGGTCTCTCAGCACTTCGGCACATGAGAGGCACATCCAGCAGTTTGTGAGGTTCCTGCAACATGCACCCACCCTCCATGCAACACTAGCTCTAGTGCACACCACCACACACCTAGCTGCTCTACACATTCCATTTTCTCATTTTAATTTTGTTCATAGGAAAGCCAGACCACACACAAAGTCTCCAGCCTCCATGACTGTCGCGTTCGATTCATAAACAATCTTTAGCAGTAAAAGATTTACATCCCCTTAAAAAAAAGAAAAAGAATCACACTTCAATTTAAACACTGGAATAATCTACAAACAACAATGAACACTATCAAGCTGGGTATACCAGGCGTGCCCCTGAATTTGCAATTCCATGATTTAACGGTAAAAAAAAGACAATGAAAATGACTCCAATGTTATCCCCTGCAGTCAGAGTATGGCCGCCCATGTGGCGGGGCCCTACAAAAGTAGCCATACATGTAATCTTCCCACCCAAGGCCATGCGAAATGTTCACATGGCACTGGGTGTGCCCCCAGAGCGCTTAAGCTGGGGAATGAAAACAACAACTCCAATGTTATAAACATACCATGTACATAATTAAATGCCACGTAAACTCAAAACAACAACAAAACAACCTGCTAAATTCAACACCCACTCAACATCGCTTAATTAAACCATAGAATGGAAAATCAAGCTCTATTTCTATTTTATTGTCTTGTATTGCCAAGTAACTGACAGTGAAGAAATTACCAATATATTACTAACTATTAGTTTTCACTGGTAGTGGTACACACAGACAGCAAAATGCAGTTAATCTGAATCTCTTTTGTTTTCGTCTTTGAAACTATAATGTAGATGACAAAAATCTTTGGAAACGTTTCCGACATAAATTTCATTTTGTGTTTTTATATATGTGTCTTATAATACTTAAAACGTTTGTCATAATCTCCCCAAAACAACAACCAAACAACCCACTTTCAGCAACAAACATTTTTAATGGTTTCAAAAATCTCAATCAGAACGTTTTACTTTTTTACTTATCATGAGACATACTTGCAAAATGTGTAATAATAATCATAGACACATTTGACATTTCAACTTTAAGAAAAATATTAACCCTTTCACCGCCAATATCGCACTTATGCACCACAATGGTTTAACACCGATGTCACTAAAAAGCATCAAATCAGGGCCTGTTATCTGAAGACCCTATTTTCGTCATTTTGGGAGGTAAGGATAGGCCTAATGCTATATATGTCACAGAGGAATTCGCAATATTGCCAACTTTTTTTTCTTCCTCTACTCAGGTAAGTTTATTGGTATTTTTTTGCTGAAAAATGGCTGGCGGGGAAAGGGTTAATAAATATAATGTAAAAGCATCCTATAAAGATTTTGCTTTTTTGCATAGAAAGGAATTTTGAGGTGATAATAATTTTGGTCACATCTATGTAGCGGTATACTCATCTCCTCTAATGTACCTACAACACAATAAGCAAAACTAGGTCTACAGCATGTTAACAAAAAATACAGAGAACATTACAGAAGTAGTTTGCAAACACAATATTGATTATTTTATTTAATAATCATATAACAATATACTAATAGTGTTAATTAATCAATTATCTAAGAACCATACAACACTACAGTAATGATGCTAAACAATGATCAATAGACTGATTGCCAAAACGTAACTCCAGACAGTATTTTCTGAGAGGCAAAACATACAGCAACAATTTGTCCCAAGACATTACAGATTACAGACATCATAAATCTATTCTCCTGGAACAACCTAAAAAGCAGCCAATGTCAAACATTTCACAGTTAAGCAACTACTACAAGAATGGCAAACTCCAAACAAACGGCTTAATTAACCGACACTTACACTAAACCAACATTCTCCACATACTGTGAGGATTATTAACAACAAATAGTAGAAAAGAGCAGACAAAGGTAATTCTAAAACTAAACTTATGAGCATTGAGTTTTGATAACAAGCTAAGCAAAGGAAACATCAATTGTTTTTTCCTAACAAAATAGAATGATCAACCGTTTACCATCAATTAAAGCTCATCAGAATGTTTATGATATAAATAACACAAACTCAGTATGGTTCAAATCACTGTATTTTAATATAAAGCACACCCACACCCATTTACACCCTCCAATCTACATCGACAAACATGCACACATGCCTCCCCCAAAAAAACCCCAAGAACAACACACACACAATCTCAAACACCCATCCATCTATCAATCCACCTCCCTTCTACAAAACATGCACATTCCAACAACACACACACAATCTCAAACACCCATCCATCTATCAATCCACCTCCCTTCTACAAAACATGCACATTCCAACAACACACACACAATCAAACACCCAATCAATCCACCTCCCTTCTACAAAACATGCACATTCCAACAACACACACAAATTCAAACACCCATCCCTATCTCTACAAAACATGCACATTCTCAACAACACCAAACACCCATCCATCTATCAATCCACCTCCCTTCTACAAAACATGCACATTCCAACATGATAGCTGAATAGTTCCCAACAAAATTAACACCCCTTCTCTCCCCCTCTCTCTCACACACACACACACACAAACATACATGCACAAACACACCTCAACTTTCACAAACAATTAAGCATAATGCTCATTGCACACAATTATACTTAATATTTCGTAAGTTGTATGTAGAATGTGGTAGACGATCTACGTCTTGTAAACTTTAAACGCTTGTAAAGGAGGTAGAAGGGTATCTTTGTTTTTGCAAACTTTGTCTACTATAATTAGTCATGTAACTGGTCGATGGCAGTATGATTTTATTCCCAGTATTGTATCTAAGCTTGATTGAGAAGGTGAATGTGGTCTGTTTCTTCTTAGAATTTTCATATTTTAACTATTTTATTCTTGTATAATTGTTAGTGTGTGTGTGTGTGTGTGTGTGTGTGTGTGTGTGTGTGTGTGTGTGTGTGTGTGCGCGTGTGCGTGTGCGTGTGTGCATGCATGAATGTGTGTGTGAGAAAGAAAGAGAACATTGTGTGCAAGCATCATGTTTATTTTACTTTCTAATGATTCATTATTTGTTTGCCTTTAATGTTCTTGTCATCAATGTAAAGCGCACTGAGCTCATGTGAGAAAGAGCGCTATATAAATTCACATTATTATTATTAAAATGTCCACACAGTTAAATAGATCACACACAATACACAGCCTAAGAGTAAGACCAAAACAGCAGTTAAATAGAAATCCAAACAACACTGCAAATCACACAAGAAATGCACTCCTCCCATTCACTGAATATCACACACCAAGACAGGAATTCTGCTTTGAAACTTAGAATTAATGATATGATTGTGAAATATAATATCCATTGATTGTTACTCTTTAGAGTAAAAGGAGATAGCACGATATACAAGCATAATCTTAGTTAGCATGACAACTGATGCTGGTCATGTCTATAGTCTCAATCAGATTTTTTTTTTTAGTCTTGCGTAACCCCACATAATTACAAGGGAAATCTTCTCTGCTTAAAACCGGCCAGGATAGAGGTTCAAATTCAGTGCAAAGTACATTTAATTCCAACAGTCACACCTTGGCTTAAGAATATGCCAGACCAATTGACATAGGCTAGAGCACCAAGGCTACATCAAAATGTTATGCCCTACATAGCTAAGCAGGGATTGTCTTTAGCCATGACAAGCTCCTAGCATAACATCATCAGTCTCCAACATCCCTCGAAGTCGGAGTGTGGCTGCCCACGTGGCAGGGTAATCAAAAATGGTCAGAAACAGTCACATCCCTAGCTGATGCATTTGTACCTTAGTGTTCAAGTGCTTTGACTGTTTGGATGATCTCTGGAGTCTTTTACTTTTTTTTAGTCAGGGTACGAAAACAACAACAACAATATTCCAACAGCTTCTTCCCCTTGTGTTTTGAACACGTTCTGAAATAAAAGTAGATTAAAGGCACAGCTTTTGACCCATGAAATTAGGTGTCAGACATATATAAAATAAGGTTTATCCTTACTTCCCAAAACTAAGACAATAGTGTCTTTGGATAATATACCCCAATTTGATGCCTTTTAATGACATAGGTGTTAAATCACTGTGGTGCTGAAATTACTTTGGCGGTGAAAGGGTAAAAAACATCTGCCTGCAAGAGGAAGGAAAGAATTACTTGGTTTGGGTATTGGCGAAAGTGTGCCATTCATGCATGCTTTTACATTTTTATGTCCATGCCATATCTTTACACTGTGCCCCTGTGTTTACAAGTTCATACAGCACAAAAAGGCAATGCTTGATTAACTAATGCAACGTTTAACCTACAACATCTGTTCAATCTAAACTTGTTCAAGTGCGATATTTTATTTTCCGGCCATAGTTTAATGGTATTTTGTGGCCTGGCGGTGAAAGGGTTAATGCAACGTTTTAACCTTAATCTGTTCAATCTTAACTTGTTGAATCCGGCCATATATGTCCAATTTGATGCAATTTGATGCATTTGCTTCAAGGGAAGTAAATCTGTGTGCACACAATACCTTGGTCACTTCTAAACTCGCTTCGCTCCCTTAGACCACAATTTTGCCTCTAACTTTGCTTTTGTAGTGGTTTATTGTGGGGAAACCAATCGGTGTATAGAGTTTTTCTATATAAAGTCTCTAATGATTTGTTAATAAAGTCTATATATAAAAAAACTCTGATAAAAAACCACTTCCCTATGTCTAAACCTGAAGTAAAAACCCGTTATCTTCTTTCATTTCTCCTTTTGTTTTACGTGTGATTTGTGATTGTTTTTAACAATCCAAAATCGTTGCAATGCGAATGAGTTAATACCTGAGACAAGCTGAAAAGAGAAATTCAAATTGAAGCAACACACGGTTCCTTAGTAGAAGTAATCACACACACATTACAAACAAGAGGAGAATAAACAACATGCCAAGAAGAACTGCCAGGGTTAGAGACATCCATATGTTAAAAAACCCATCACATTCACAGTCAGGGAGGAAAACAAACATTTTTTAAAGAAAAAGAAAACAACTTACATTTTCCTGTATGAAAATTGACGGAAATGAAAAACCAAAACCATGTTAAATGGAGAAAATGCCATACCCCACATGGAAAAAAAAGAGACGGGGAAAAAAAAAAGCAGCATATTGATTTGTTAATATCTAGGTCCCACTAATAATAAGCATAACAAACCCGTTCGTTAATGAAATGAAATTGGGTCTCAATTAAAATGACGTTAGATTTTGATTTTAAAAAAAAGGAAAAACAGAGCAAGAAGCAACAGCACATTTTTTTCCACTTTCCTGTTTTGCATGCCACACAATTTTTCAAGCAAAAAAAAAAGAAGAAGAAGAAAAAAAAGGACAGAAAGTCTATTTTTTTCATGCCCCAACACATGTCAAAAGAAAAAAAATGACAGAATTGTTTTTACCCTGATTAGTTGACCAAAGTGTTTTGTATTAGAGGACGGCTAGAAGAGAAAGACACACGTCTGGTTCAGTTAGGAGGTGACATTGTAAGATGATAATGTAGACAGAAAGTTTCCATTTTTTGACACTGGGAAACGAAGGATCACCAACTCCAGTACAGTACTTACACCATGTTTAGAAGAATCCTGAAAACTTTGACTCATTAATATCCAAATCTTCAGCCAACAACTACAAAACAAACAACAACAAAAAACAGAAAATTGAGCTGCAAAAGTTGTGCATGTACATTATGTATATCTGCATGTGATTTATCTTATGATTAAACATTTACAAATGTATACTACTACAGAAGGAAACTATCTCTAAATAGGCTAGAAAACGAGATTTTTCATTTTTTTAAATTATTTGAGCCGGCTAAACCGTTGGTTATATCTTCATGTTGATCAGGATATAAGTGGCGATTTTTTTGCCATGATACATCTTAAACATCATACTACTATTAGTACTAATACTAGTTGGAATTCTTTAGCTGGCTCAAATAATTAAAAAAATGAAAAATCTCGTTTTCTAAGCGATTTAGAGACAGTTCCCTTCTGGACTATACCTGGTATGCATATACTATGGTCCTTCCTCTCACTTATTCAGTTGAAGTGAAAATGACCACACTTATCTGTCATTTAAAACACGCAAGTACACCGATGTATGATGATAAATTGTTTAACATTTTAAGCAAAGAATGATAATAAAGGATGGACAGGAATAGGTTCAGATTTCCAGTGAAACAGATGAGATTTGAAGATGTACAGGGAAACCCATTTAGTACGAGTACGGTTTAAACGAGAGCCCGTGTTTAACGAGTGGTTTCAAAATTCCCGACCACAAGCCTTCTTTTTCCTTGTTAGATAATTCTGCATACAACGAGCTCGCTACAACGAGCAACTTGCATATAACGTACAATTTATTGACTCCCAAAGTCAAGCTTTTATGCAACAACTACGCGGTTAGAACGAGAACGCACTTACAACCACACCGCCATCCCAAAGTCAAGCTTTCTTGCACAACTACCTGGCTAGAACGAGAACACACTGACAACAACATCGCCATCTTGACTGACCCCTCGATATGTAAGCGGCATTCTGATTGGCCGATATAACAACTTGGGTGTCTGCAGCGCAAGCAGACGACACTGGACTCACTCTTTGCGCACTGATCTTGTGACTTCCGGGAAATTTTAACTTTCTCTTAAAGCGCGTGTGTGGATTTTATGTTTTTGATGTTATCGTGTGTTAATAAACTGTTTTAAAGTGTATGTAATCGGCATTAAAAACCCTATGGATACAGGATACTGGGCTTATAACCATGCTTTGTTGGGTAAGTGTGTTGTTTCCGTTTTTCGGTCTTTTTCACACTTTACCAACACGCACATCACAGTAAATGTGAGGACCGATTGATAGGTTCGTCAGGGTTGCCAAAATCGATAAAATGGTTTGAACGAGCAATGCTTACAACGAGTAAATTGGCCCTCTCCCCTGGAATTCGTACTAAACGGGTTTCACTGTAGGTAACGATAGAAACACATTAAAAACAACAACAAAAAGGTGGACTCTTACAAAACACACGCACCTGCACATACATACACACAAACACAGTGTGTGGAAAGGACATAAAAATGGACAGGACAAAATGTGAGAGAAATTAATAACAAAAGAAGAACACTGATCAAAAGAATTGATAAGATGACAAGAAATTTCTAGCAATAATTAAACCAAACTGAGACATGAGAATCAAAATGTTACTACCTTTCACAAAGGGCAAATTATCAATTCTGCATTTATACACAAATAAAATTCTTTGTTTTATTTTTTAGTAACAACTGTTCACAAGTTCTTTTTTTAACAGGGCCAACAGTCATCCTCAAAAAGCAATAACGTCAAGACATCTAACCTGGAGAAAAAAAATTATACATCACAAACGATACCTAAAATAAATAACATTTTACATTCCATTATCATGACCATCTTGCAACAAAAATTATAGACACAAACAAACAAAACGTTCCATGACTGCACAATGAAAAACAACAAATTGTAACAGTAGGAAAATGGGAAAGAAACGTGTTAATGGGGAAAGGGTAAGACTACAGTGGCCAAGTAGATAAATGGGCACGATATAATACTGCAACAGGAGCATAAAAGGAGGGAAAGGAGTGGGGAATTTGCAGAAATGTCCCATATGGCTTTGGCCGGGAGGACGTAAAGCATAATATTAAAGGGGAATTTGAATGCTAAAACCACAACCTGTAAAATTCCTCACTTACAACTGACAAAAGATTTGGAACTGAACCTTGCAGTTATTTTACAAAAAAACCACCATGTTCTATATTAGTAAAGCCAATTACAATTTACAAATTCAATTGAATCTCATATTCATTGAAATTTTCCAATGAAAGGGATTTTGTTTTAGAGCAGTGGACAGGTTAATTAATCCAACAAAACAAAAGGGAAATGATGGAAACAATGAAGCAAAACGGAGCACAAAACTTGGGAGTGAAAAAGCACCTTGTCGATGGTCTGGGTCCACTCGTAGAAGGTCTTTCTCATGTACTCATCCAGCGCCACAGACAGCTGCTGGAACTGGGATCGAACCTCCTCTCCCGTGCCGATGGACGGCAGGAAAAAGGCCCTGTCTATCAACTAGAACCAACGTCAAACATAGGTTAGACAAGAACATGACGAAATGACAATGTCTTTGATCAATGAACAACAAATTAGATTTATCAGCTGATCTTACAATTATCATTACATTTCTTTTAATCAGGCTTGAATTAGTCATATGATTGTTTTGTCGTTTTTTCTCTCAAAGAAAAGATATTGATAGTTTATATAATTGATTAGAAGACAACAGAGGTGAGAGAATTATTTGTGGTACGGCAAACCCGTTAAAGAGTTAATACCAGGCAAAAATGTGCAGAAATAATCCTTCACCTCTGTTTCTGTTTGCATTCATATAATAATATATTACAAAAGATAGATCAGAAAAGTGAACAGCGGACTAAGGATTAAGCACAATTCATTTCTTCAGTTTTTATTTTTATACTGAACACACACACACGCAGACAGACGCACACTCACACTTACACAGATGCATGCATACACACACTTTCTCAACTTTCTTTAAGGAGCTCAATGAATCAGGTGTTTTCATAAAATGTTTTACACCCACTCCACCCTCTACCCCCCAAAAAGGCAGTTACACAATCCTGATACCCACTACACCCCCCAAAATCCAATCCTAAACACACAATCCTCCGTCAAACCCTTGAGTCAACGAGCCGAGAGGCATGATGAAAGCAGTGCACCCACCATCATACTGCGCTCAATTCTCCGCTTCAGCGTGCGCGCCCAGTGGGCGGCCCCGGAGTACTTGGGGTGTGACGGGATCTGGGGCACTGCTTTCATCGTCAGCTCTTTCTTCACTGCGTTCAGCTCGTCGTTGAACCGGCTGTACACGTCCACCGTCTTCTTGTCGATTGTGCGCCTCACCGCCTGTGTGGAGGAAGAGAAAGCAGAAGAATTTGGGTTTGGGACACAGAGAGACAGAGAAAAACAAACAAGACAAGGACAGACAAAGAGAGACAGACAGACTTGATGTCATCATGTATAATTTTAGTATATTTATCAAGTTGATTTTCATGGTTAAGTAAGCTGTCCTTCTTCTCCTTAGCTATACGTGGCCACAATCAACACTTTGATTATTTTGCCACGGAACCGGGGAGATTCTATACCACTTTTGCCGGAAGAAAGGCTCAAGGCCTGAGAAGAAATAGTGTGACAGAAGAGGGGATAGCTGTCTTTCACTTCTCCATTAGCTTTAAATCTGTACATAAAAAAGTTGAGAACATACATTTTTCTAATGCATCAGTTTAATGTAGCATATTTAATGATAACAAAACAACAATTTAATATGCTCCATTTAAAAAGTATTAAAAAAAGGCCTAAAAATTAGCCTTATTGCATCATAAACGTTGCAGCAGGTAAAAGCGACTCCATCTTGAATGAGGCACAACACATTCTCACCTCTCTCGAGCTGAGGTGCATGAAGATGTCCAGGAGCTCAACTCCTTGTTCCACGGTGGTCACCGTCTCAAAGGCTGAAGAAATCACATTCTGCATCATCACTTCCAGGTCCTTGATGCCAGTACGGAACCTGCACAAACAACAGATGCTTTAATTCTGTAGCTTTCATCAAATCATAAAAAGAAAACATTAAAAAGGCAACTGTATCTTGGGGCGACGTTTGTAAACCACATGCATCTTTGTTTGTTTGATGGTGATGTCAATGTTGGTGATGCTTAATCTTTTTAAAGCACTTAGGTTTTCTTGAATTAGTGCTACACTACAGACATAACCATAATTACTATTATAATAGTAAATATGGCCTCATGTTTGTAAGCTATCCACACATAATAAGCACAAGTCTTCAATATTTGAATGGAAGAGAATGTGTAAGTTCAATCTTTTTTTTAAAGCACTATCATAAACAAAAAAACACAAAAAAAGTAAAATGAACTATTATCATCATTACTACTACTACTACTACACCAACAGGTTACACACCTGTTATAATCGTCATGCCAGGACGTAGCTTTGACATCCAAAATGGTCTTCTTGACAGCTCGCAGGATGTTGAGGTTCTTCTCAAACTGGTTCTCAATCTCCAGGAGACCCCGGGCGATCTCCGGGCCCTTCTGGCCCCCGAAGTGAGGCATCTCCTTCTTGGCGCCTTCCTCCTGCCGCGCAAAGTGCAGCTGAGCCTCGCACACCTGGACAGGGCACGGGAGAGAACATTGGTAATTCTGTAGTGATTTCTTTTCACTTTTGTCAGTTTCTAGAGTTACTCAGAGTCATTTTAGGTCAGAGCATTTTTAACCCTTTCACCGAAAGCTATTTTTCAGCCAAAAAATACCATTAAACATAACTGAGTAGAGAAAAACAATATCCGCTATATTGGGAATTCCTGTGTGTCATGCATAACATTAGGCCTATCCTTACCTCCCAAAAGTAAAAAAAATAGGGTCTTCAGATAACAGGCCCTGATTTGATGCCTTTTAGTGACAAAGGTGTTAAACCATTGTGGTGCATAAATTCGAAATTGGCGGCGAAAGGGTTAAGAAGAAGATTCGGTATATCCGCCTCTTCCCCAGTGCAAGTCAAACCAAACCGCTCACAATTTAACATGGAAATCATCTGCGTACACCTAAAATACATAACCGCATCCTATAAAATCAGCTCAACATATTATGCCTAGAAAGAAGACATGTTCAATTGAGTAGCAGGGCTGCTTGCTTTACACACCAAAACTGTGGCTTCATTCGCTGTGATGGATTGAGCAAGACACTTTATGCAGTGTCTTTAGTAGCTCTTGACGGAAGATTGCTCAGTGACTGACTTTTGTTTCAGACTGTCTTAAGTAAGTAAAAACAAACCAAAAACTCTAGACAACATAATCAGTGGCAGATTCCATAAAAGAATGAGAAACCAACAAAAAGAAACATTTATATGACAGACAATACATTCCCAACCTCCAGCAAGTCTTTGCAGCGCTGGATGAAGGCGTCCACCTGGGCAAAGATGCTGCTCTTGTCCAGTATCCAGCCCACCTGGGAGAACTTGTGGTGCAGCTTGGACGTCTGACAACAATAACAATATCAACAGTAGTCATATGAAGAGGAAGAAGTAGTAATAGTAAAAGTAGCAGTACTATTGCTAGTAGTAGCGGCACTAAGAGGAGAAGACAGAGAAAGAGGAATTGAAGTGGCAGCAGCAGTATCAGTACTAGAGCACACACACACACAGTCACACTCATACACCAGTATGCACTGTTCTTGTTTCTATCATTACAGCTGATTAGGTGTCCTTGCCAATTACCAAATTCAAATCAAACAGAACATGCATATAGATGAGTAAATTTATGAATACAATCAGAAACCAATGAATAAATTAATTGCCATTGGAAGGCAAAAACGTCCACTAATGCTGACCTTGTCATAAATGTCCTTCCATTGCTCACAGCAGCTGATGCAGTCAGACAGCGATTTCTTCCCACTGACCACATGGCCATCGAAAATCTTGTCCAGATGGATCTCTCTGCAGCAACGACGGATGATTTCGTTACTCATCTGCAAGGTAAGGAAAAAGAAACATATGAGTCGTACATATTCTTACTAAAAGTACAGAATGCAAAACTTTTCTGTTTAAATTTAGTATCTAAGCGGTACTATATATGTTCATAACCATCAAAGGAAAATCCTTGCATGGGTTCTAGCTTTATTACTTTATTGTTAATCAACAGATTCACTAGATGATTTTGTTATTGATTTTTTTAATTATATTTTATTGCATGCAATGTGAAAAGGGACACCAATGGAATAAGGAAACAGCGCCTGCAAGAGAGTTCAATACAATGCTAACTTTTCACCTTTTTCAGAATGCCAGTCAGTCTCTCGCGGGACTTGTAGAACTCTGAGTTGACCCAGATCATGCGGATGATGTTGAGGATCTTGGGCAGCATGCGAGGGATGTCGGCTGGCTTGGCGTCGGCAAGTTCGTGGCAAGGATCCTTCAGCACAGTCAGGAACTTCAGGTTGCTCTCTGCTTGCCTGGAACCTTCCTGAAAAAGAAATGGAAAAAAAAGAATGTTATCAAGCCTAAAAATGATTCTAGTAAAGCTGAACAAATCATGGAAAACATGTTGTGATATAATTTATGCCATCATTAATTTAACAATATGTTTTCATCATTCTCAAGCCATTACATATTTTTCCAATAAAATGTTTCTAACACTTTTTTAAAACGAAATTTGAAATTCAAGAGAGGAAAAAGAAGCTGTTAAAATCATTTATATTGGATTGTCTAGATAACTAATACCACATACATTTAGCACGTCAGAACATTCCGCCAAATTTCTTTATGATCAGATTAGAAGCTTGGACAGGTGTTTTTTTCTTCATAACTTCTTTTTTCCCCTTTGAATTTATGGTTTATACCATTTAACCTCTCTCAACCATTTTTCTAACATGTTAAATTCCTTTTTTATCCATTTGTCTTTCCTGTTTTTAGCATAGCATAAGACATTTGTAGGCATTAATTGCACCGAGCCTCACCTTGATCTGTCCAGCCAGTCTCAGAAATGGAGCGACGTAAGACGACTTGGCCAGTTCCAGAACGTGGGTGATGCGCTTGACGCCAGCGTTGTCCAGCTGGGTGCTGATACCAGACAAGTCAGCGCACCGATTCTGCCAGAACTCTATCTCGTCCAGAGGTCCAGAATTCTCTGCCGTCTCAAAGGCATCCTGAGAACTGAGCACTTCTTTGATCTGTCTGGACCAGTGGATCACACAGGCTGAAGAAAAGAGAGAAAAATAAGAACAAGTTTTGGATTTGTTCTGGGGCATTTAAAAAACCAATTTCAATGCCTTACTTTTCTTATTTCAACTCACAATCATATTAATGTTAGATTAACTTATCTTGTGATTTAAAGCTGTGGTACTATAAAATCACACTCACATTCAAAGATGTGCATAAACACACACACTAACATGCACATATAGATGCATTACAACATCCTCTTTCTCCCTTCAAACCACCTTCTTCCTCTACACCCACACATACTACATTCACAGACACACACATATACACAGACACCAAACACACACACATATACTATATTCAGACACCAAACACACACACATACTACATTCACAGAACACACACATATACTATATTCAGACACCAAACACACACACATACTACATTCACAGACACAGAACACACACACATACTACATTCACAGACACATATACATTCAACACACACCCACACATACTACATTCACAGAACACACACATATACTATATTCAGACAGACACCAAACACACACACATACTACATTCACAGAACACACACATATACTATATTCAGACACCAAACACCCACACATACTACATTCACAGACACAGAACACACACATATACTATATTCAGACACCAAACACACACACATACTACATTCACAGAACACACACATATACTATATTCAGACACCAAACACACACACATACTACATTCACAGAACACACACATATACTATATTCAGACACCACAACATACTACATTCACACACACATACATTCATTGACACCACACACACACACACACATACTACATTCACATACACCAAACACCTCGTCCCTCTCACAATACTTTAGATAAGTAGTAGTAGTAGTAATTAGGGCTAGAAGTGGGCCTACGCGGATTTTCCCGAATCCATTAAAAAATTTTTTTATGCTCGTCGCCCTTTCTCGTTTGTGACTTTGATTTAAATTCACCACTTTTATGCACATGTTTCAAGGTGGCAAAGTTTGCTTTCTACAGCTAAAACTATAAAATTTAACAAAATTATGGAATGGACTTTAAAAGTTCTCCTTTTTTTTTTTTTGCACTATTCATCAAAAGTAACGACCGATAAATGAAAGCAATTCTCCCAAATATGTTGCAAGAATGAAGTGAGAAATGGAAATGACACATGAATAAGTGATGACAACTTGTTGCTAGTGATATGATATACTTGTCATGTTCTGTTCTTATTCTGTTCTGTTAAAGTAATGGAGTTGAAAAATTTGACAACAGATCCGTGAGATCGGGTTTTGTTGATTTCATTTCGTTTTTCCTTGTAAGTTGCATGCTACAGTGGAACCTCCCTTATAAGACCTCCCATTGTAAGACTCCCTCCCATATAAGACCTACTTCTCTGAGACATAGCCCTTCTTTGTAAGCATTAAAATTACCCCCCTTATAAGACCCCTCCCTTATAAGACCTGATTTTAGATGATTCTTGAAAGTCTTATAAGGGAGGTTCCACTGTATTATGCAGTACTTACTTTCCAGTCTCTGCACCAGCTCTTTGTTCTTGGCGGCCTCTTCAGGGGCGATCCTCATGCCCTCAGTGGGGACGTACAGCACCGTCTTCCCGTCCAGCTTCCACCGTGTGTCCGTCAGACTGGCCAGAAATTTGTGCAGCTGTGCCGAAAAGTCGTTTTTGATGCCTGTGTACGGGTGAAGGAAACTAGTGTCTACTCTTTCTACTGTTCTGTCCAAGTCATCAGTACCAATGAGATGGTGGTGAAGTAATGTGGGAGCACGAATGAGAAATAAAAGAAACACAAAACATAACTTCTAAACTATATATAAAAAAAGAATAAAGAAAAGAAGAGAAAAAAAAGGTAAAATTCTTGTAATTATTGTTTTTGTACTTTCAAAAAAATAAGGAGATACACAAAAAGTAAAATCATCTTTGTATATCTCACCCGCATAATTATAACGATAGCATTACAGGGTTTTTTTTCCGTTGGAAGAAGCCATTACCAGGATTTGAATAAAGTAACTGAAGCTGAATTTGTTAATAATGCTGTCGATTTTGGATTTTCAGGTGAACCAAAACATCACCAGACATATCACAAATCATTCTGCCTATTATCAACAATATTGTCATTTTAATACATTGTAACATTCAAATAATTTTTTGTTTACACACGAACAACTGTCAAGGCATATAAAGCAAAGGATCTTGAGGCAATTGTTTCAACAACAAAATATAAGTTCATTAAATCATAGATCTGTGTAAGGCGCAAACAAAAAGCAGCTTCAATTTTGTTAACCAAGTTGTACAAATCATTTGATGCACAAAGGATACTGTCCGGCCAGGATGTGTTCTCAAAGAACACAGGAGCGTAGATCCCCATCATGTTCCTCAACAAACTCTCGATATACGCCTCATTCACTGTGCCATACTGCAAAGTTTTGTAGAAGTTATCTACAGTGATCTCCCTTGCCCCGGGGTTCTTGATGAAGTAGGACAGCTGCTCCATGGGAAATGAGGGCGTTCTGTACTCCAGGCAGAAACCTCGGTGGGCGTCGTTGTAGGCGATCAGCATTCGGATGCTGTGGTCGGTCAGGAAAGTGTTCAGGGTCTCTTCCTGGACGTCTGTCCAGTCTTCTTCCTTGAGCCCCACCACCACAATGCGCTCCTTGATCATCTGGTTCTGTCCGGACAACACCATCAAGAAAAATCAATGCTGTGGTTTTTCTGGATGTGCTCAGAGAAATAAGTTACAATGATTTATTTCAGTGAACGGCAAATGGTTCTCAATCCCAACATTAAATCCTTGGTTAATATGCACAGCAAGCAGTAACTATAAGTAAGAACTGTTGGCCCAAACATGCTTTCTCCCATTAACCCCTTGACTGCCAGAGAAAATGAAAGAAAAAAATAATTGGGCAAATCATGCCATGAAAAAGACAACTGACAGAGCCAATCTGGCAAAATGGTCTGGGGATATAACTCTCTTGACTGTGTCAGAGCAAAAGCAAGCATATCTGGGTTATTCCTCTTCATTGATGTAATCAGGTCAGTACGTGATACGTTGGTGGCAGTCAAGGGGTTAATCATTTAAATCAGCAATAGTATTATACTATTCTTTGTACTATTTCCTACAAAACATAAGACATCAAATGGATACTAATAAAGCAATTCATTTTTTTTTTCAAAACCCAACCACCAAAACAAAAACAAATGTTGAAGAAAAGATGTCAATCTCTTTTCTTCAATGTTTTAGTTCATGTTCAATCATCGAGCATAGTTAATTAAGACATTGCAAATAAAGCCATAATGATAAAGAACTGTCCAGGAGTTCCAAAATTAACAACTTTGGATAATTGTTTCTAGAAGGGGCCTCTTCTCCCATGGCTATCTCTACACCCTAGCAGCATAGTGACCACACTGGTAGACGGGGCCTCTTCTAAAAGGCTATCTCAACACCCTAGCAGCATACTGACCACACTGGTAGACGGGGCCTCTTCTCCCATGGCTATCTCTCCAGCCTCTGACCCCTCCATAATGCCGCTCATGTCGCCATCAGGTGCTGGTGTGGTTTTGCCGCTAACTGCCATCACAGACATTGAGGTGATAAAAGTCCATTAGAAACCACTGACAATGTTAGTAACATGCTGGAAACCATGCCCCCCCCCCCCCCCCCCCAAATGGCAACAACAGCATACATTATTACATTATTTCTTCTTATTATTATTCAGATTCCACAATGCAGAATAGGTTGATTACTCATTTATTGTTGTCCCCCTTATTTTTGTATATTATATGGCTAGTAGTAGTAGTAATAATGTATTTGAATACCATATTTTTCTGACTATAAATATAATGCAACACTTTTCCCCCAGACTGAGCCTTATAACATGACTAATAATGCAGTAAGGAAATATAGTAACAAAATCTGAATTTTGTGTAAAATTTGGTGGGTTCGACTTATAATAAGTACGGCAATTGAGCTTGTTCTGAACCACACTGGTAGACGGCAATTGAGCTTGTTCTGAAAAAGTTCAACTGAATTCTTTTGCTCATTAATATTTACATTAATATTATCTAATTCTTTGTATAATTAGAGCATGCTAATGACGTAATAATAGTCAAAATGGTAACTAATTAACATCACCTCTCTTTGTAATGCCAATATTCAAGGCATAATTTTTGTTACAAGTGATCATTTTGCACACAAAAAACCATTTATATATATACCAACCAGTGAAAGAAGTTACCCTTTACCTGCCAAGGCAGTTTCAGAAACAGCCCCATCCCCAGCTTCCTCCAGTTCTCCGTTGATCAGTTCATTCTCTGGGGGCAGAGGGGTGGCAGCTTTGGATCCTCCCTTGGGTGTTGAGGCTTTGGAACCACTGCGGGGTGTGCCGGCTTTTGAGCCAGCTTTTGAGCCAGGCTTTGAGCTGCTCCTTGAGCCGGCTCGGGATCCTTTACTCGACATGCTGTGCTATGTTGTGTGCCCTCTTTTTCTTTGCTTTGTTCAGTCTTTCTTCTTTGTAACTTTTTTAGCCAGTCATGCTGAAAAACAAATCCAACATACGCTGCGCTAAAGAATACATACAGTTACAGGTTAATTGACTGCAGTTTAAATTGATCACAACATTCGCTATCATCTACATTCTTGAAGTATTAACATCATTTATTTTAACTATAGCAAACACAAGTAATAATACTATTACTAATCATTATGTTAAAAAATAATTTTGCAATGCTCTGTGCCTCATTCTTAACTCTCTTAGCATGATGAGCCACGAGCGTGGCTCAGTTCAAATATCGCGCTGAACTTCGGCCAATCCAATAAGCGAATACAGCTAACCAATCAGAAAGCTTGTAACACTCGTACTCCGACTTCCTGTTGTCTGAATATGGTCATTTTATCGATCAGTTTGCAATCTTTTGGTGAAAATGAGTGTTGAAAGTAGTGATTGTGAGGATGAGGATGACACCAGTGATGAGTATGTTGCTGATAGCTACTCTGATGGAGACTAGAAAGGTAATTAGGATTGTATTTTTGTTGCAAAGTGAAGGAAAGGGGTTCGACTGCATGGTTTTGTGATGTCTGACAGGAGTAGCAGTGACGGATGGGGGTGGGGGTGGGGGGAGCTGCAGTACTTTGCAGCCACTGTGAAACACTGAAAGTGCTTTACTGGATTACTGCTGTCACCATATCCAAGGAAAGGTGTTTTCTTTACTTTCATTGCAAAATTCAAGCTTTCTTCTTTCTAAAAGTGTATAGGTTTCCCAGTCAAATGTTTATATGAGATGAAAAGTGAAAACAAGAAGTACCGGTTGACGTCTCTACAGCCTTCAATTATACGCCATTGTTTTAGCTTACACGTTTTATTATATGCAGTGCTAAGAGGGTTAAATGAAAGTCTGGTAAAGATCAAGATGTGCCCCCCCCCCCCCCCCTACATTTCTCGGTTAATTGTATTTTTCCGTTTTAGCCTTTCTTACCATACATAAAGCTGTATTTTAGGAACATTTTTAGCTAATAACCTTTTTGGAATACTAACCCTATCCCTACCCTATAAGACGGAAACACGCAACGAACCACAACTGTGACAAATCGCTGTGTATTGCAGTACATAGTGGGAGGTAGGGTTAGGCTTAGGGCTAGGGTTAGTATTCCAAAAAGGTTATTTATTATATTAGCTAACAAAATTCCTAAAATACAGCTTTATGTATGTTAGAAAGGCAAAAACAGAAAAATACAATTAACCGAGAAATGCAGGGGGGGGTGGCACATCTTTACCTTTACCGAAAGTCTTATCTAGTGTCTAAATGTAAGACGAAATGCACACACACACACGCAGACACACACAAACAGAAACACAGTGGTACGCATTATCACACATATATGCGCACGCACGCACACACACATACATACACTTGGGATCTTTAAAAAATATTCATGTTAACTGATTTATCTTCTTCTTTCACAGAATTATAATTATCTCTATCCTAATTAATGTAATAGATAGTTGTAGTATGTCACTATGTGACAAGAAAAAAATGACGCCATCTTAATCTTTTTTTCCTGCAAAGTCCGCGCGCAATTTCTTGTAAAAAGTGTTCAAACTTCAGTTTTCTGAGGATGGAGCAAATTAACTTACATTCTATGAAACCAACATGGATACAAGTACAACTTTTTAATGGACAGTACCTGTTATTTGTCCTGTTTTTATTCTGTGCGATTTTTTTTTCTTAGAGGCACAGCAGACGGGCACACAAGCGCACTGGAGTGTGTAGAGTTTATCTTGACAACAGCTTTCTGCGCATGCCCAATCCTTGCCATCGTTGTGAAACTTCGCGAGACTTCACGCCGAAATAAAAAGGGGAAGAACTCTTTAAAACAATCCTGCTTGACTCATCGTTCGTGTTAACTTTCGTTTTCGTTTTGACAATTCAGTAAGTCATTATCTTGAAAGTTTAAGAGAAATTGAAATTGAAATTGAAATTGAAAAATGAATTTTATTGACATTAGCAAACAATGCTCCGATGCCAAGGAAGCACAAACCATGAACTAAAGAATAATATAAGCCTAAAAGTTTAAGAGAGAGAGAGAGAGAGAGAGAGAGAGAGAGAGAGAGAGAGAGAGAGAGAGAGAGAGAGAGAGAGAGACAGAGAGACAGAGAGACAGAAACAGAGACAGAGACAGAGACACACAGAAAGAAGAGAAGTTAATGGAATAATCATGACAAACAGTACGCATATTCAACGTGAACTCTCACGTTTAAATGAAGCACGTGAACAAATAGCTGATGCAACGGATTGAGTTTATTAATCAAAGGAAACATGGTTCTATAAAAAACAAACAAAAAAAACCCAGGTGTCATTACACATTTTATGTCATGGGGGTCGCTTTCTAGTAAGCCTCTCACTTTTGACATTACTGAAATTTAAAAAAAAACCCACGCCAACAACCTTAAAAGTACCAGTTCTTAGCAAAAGGAGAGTAGGGGAAGACGGGGTAAAAAGCGCATGGGCGGGTAAGAAGCCCACCCCAATTATCTCATGAAATGAAGCAAATTTCAGTCTCATTTTGCCCATGAGACGAGCGTTAATGTCTAGCATTCGTCTCATGGGCAAATTTGACTGAAATGTTCTTTATTTCATGAGATAATTGGGGTGGGCTTCTTACCCGCCCATGCGCTTTTTACCCCTAATGATGAAGAAGGGGAAGATGAAGATGAAAAATCAGGGGGAAATACGGAAAAATACGAGAAAAAAAAGAAAGAAAGGAAGAAGATAGGAAAATGTGAGGAACAGATCGAGGATTGCAAAGATGGGGGTGGAAAGAAGATGGAGGAGGACAATAACGAGGGGGAGGAAAAGAAGGAGGAAATTAGATATTGAACGTTTTAAGCATGACACTTTTAGTTTTAAATCAATGATTAGCATCATCTTTGAACAACAAGTACAGATTTATGTCAAAGAAGAAATTTATTATTGACAATGTGTATTATAAAAGACGATTAGATGTATGCACTTTTTTTTAAATTAATGAGGGGAGGGGGTAGAGAGGTGCAAAGATCAAGAGTGACAGATGGAGATAGACAGAAGGAAAGAAAAAAGAGCGAAAATAAAAGAGGGAGGGTGTAAGAGAGTTACACAGAGAGAAGGAAAGAATGAGTGAGAGTGAAAGAAGAGGGGGGGGGGGGGGCGTCTGTGGATTCCATAATCATGATGTTTATGCTAAATTTATTATGCATGCGTTCGATAGACATCAAAGCGTACACCTTGAATTTCTGTCTGTCTCGTCTTTCTATTTGTATGCTCTGCCTGTTTCTCCCTGCTCTATCACACAGACAACACAAATAACATACACATAATGAAAGAATGATTGTACAGACATATATGCACATGCAGAACGTACACACTATGTGCACATATAGTCCTCCACTTACACAAACAATGATATACTTTTAACACATGTTAATGATACGATATTGCCATTGCAATCACAGGATACTGATGGCGATTATCAAGACCCTTGTACATGGAACATCATGATCAAAAGATAACCATGTGTCACAAAAGAATACACCTATGGCTTATCAAAATTTAGAGAAAACATCTTCCAGATCATGCACATGCTGGAGCCGTTGACTGTTTGTGTACGCCCTTTTTACGTGTACATGATCAGTGTGTAGCAATCACCATCCTCTTTCAGTAAGCTGACCGTAAAATGAGGGTTGGCTTTCTTAAACTTCCCAATGACAACCCGCATGTCTGATGACCAGGTGCCGCTTTCAGAGTACACGGTCAGATCGACACATCGAAGAGTGTCCGTGTGATCATTGCACGCCTCGAGGACTTTCTGCGCTGATGGCTCATCAAGTTGCAGACTGACGTGAGACAGAGGTGTTGAAGGGTGGAACAACCGATCCAACACCACCTTCAAACTGTCGTCAAAAAAAGCGAAGGGGTATTCCATCATGCAACTGACCCGCAAATCAGGACAAGCGTCTCTCTCAGTTTTCCATGCCGACATCGACTCTTCATCTGGAGGAGCTAGGACCCACTGATCGGCATACAAATAGACTTTGATGACCTTTAATTTCTTAGCCTTTTCAGCAAGTATGTTCAATAATGCAGCATTCAGGCAGGTCAGCCTTATTTCCAAATGCTCCAGATTAGGAAATTTAGCCAGCAAGACAGGCAGAAGATTGAAGTTTCTTATCAAGTTTATCGTGTTTAGCTTAGTAAGATGCCGATATCGAGGATCAGAGTCGGGACACGTTATAAGTCTATCCTCGTCAGAAATGTCCACGAAGATGCATAATTCAATTTCCAAGGAGATATTGATGTTATCAGCTGTACATGCCTGAAGAAATCTTGCCCAGTTCCATGGGTTTATTTCCAAACACTCCAGAAAGGCTTTACCTTCGTAATATGTAGATTCTACTTTTAAATCCATTGACGCCAAAGTACTGGAAGAACTAGCAAAGGCGGTCTTGATCTTCTGGAACGTGGATTGGTCAATGTGAAAGCAGTTGGTGTAAAACACGACTTTCCTGTACAAATGCCACACATCAATCTTTTCTAAAGTATCATCCGTACAAATACCAATTCTTTGAGAAAATGGCTCCAGTGGTAAGCCTCTATCATCATTTGATTCTCTTACATAGATGTTAAGCTCCTTACAAGAGTAATAAGCCACGACACCATCTTCTACAGTACCACCTAACTTGTTCAGGTTTTTGTGATCCCTTGGTTCTAAATATTGACAGGTTACTTGCCAGAATAAACTTGGTAAATTCGTAAGGCTTCCTCGTACCATAGTGTTTTCTTCCGTATTTTCTCTCTCTTTCTCTCAATCCTGTCACTTGCGATGATAAATTGCGATGATGAGTTTGCAATTCAGCAACTGAAACGTAAAAAATAAAAAATACGTAGTGATTTGTAACTTCAAAATTTGTACAAAGTTTAAATAATTTATTTACGCTTTATTAATAATAAACACGAAAAAGATGAAACTAATATCAAAGTGTAAAAACGGATTATATTTAATTAATTTTGGTTGATGTTTATAAGGTGCAACGATTTCTGCCTGCCATTTCTAATGCCAGAAGTGGTTACTGCCAATGTATCGACTACAGATACAGACGCTTCTTTTCATTTTCATAGGCAATGCACATTACAGCATTCGGCAATATCCACATTGAACTCTGTAAAGGTTTCTGTACACGTTAACGATATTCACAAAATATATCTATTGCCCCATGACAACACAGTGTTAGGCTACTCATAATATGACTTACAACTCACTGTGTTGTCATGGGGAAATTGAATGATTTTGTAAATTATGTTAACGTGTACCGATACCTTAAGACACGGTATACCGATACTCAATTGACGGAAGAAGCCGTGGTTGCGCATTTTTCCATCCTACAAATTATCTTCTCGTTTTATAACTGGGTTTAATATTGATATTACACAACATTCAATGAAACTAGCTATACTTATTAAAACACAAGAATAGACTTTGATTAAAAAATCTTCATCCTCGGAAAATAAAACTGTAAGTGTCAATGTCAAAAACCATTCAACGAATCCGCATTGCAATTTGTAATAAAATTTATTGGAACCAATGACAAGCCACATTTCTGTCAACATTGTGTTTTGAAAGTACCGAGTGCTTGTACTATTCTTACGTAACGGTTTCAAACAAAGACGGTCCCCCGTGGGGATACCGGGGGGTCTTTTGTATAAATACCCCCACCTTCTGGAAGTTCTGTGCTTGTAACTTCCTCTAATCTGTCACTCTCTTTGACTCTGCCTTTTCCCTTTGCTTACTGTCATCTACTATCTTTCTGCTTTACCGGTCCATTCTAGATCTCCTGCCTTTTTTTCATTTTTTTTTCAAGAAACACTTTCAAAAACATTTCCTCCGGCCGAAGTGGGACTTGCAGGGCCTAACTATTTCTTAATTAGGCGCTTAACGGCAGCATGACGCATCTGCGCTCATAACTGACAGGAAACTGTCTGGGCGATCGAAGAAGAAGAAGAAACAAACACGAGAGGCATGTGTTCAGCCTCTTAGTTTTTGCAGCCAAGAGATTTACTTTAGTTGACCCAGATCTTCAGAATAGCAGTCACATCCTCTACTATGAAAAAGTCATGAACGGACACAATTGACTGACACATATGTATAGGTAAATATTCACTCGGCCCCTAGCTCGACAGGGGAACTGCTGTGTTTTTCATGCCCATAGAGAGGAAAACAAAATAAATACATCACCTGATCACCAAAGCAAAACCTTTTGAATAACGTCACAGTCAACGTTGAAGTGAAGCCGGTTCTTATACACTTTGTGTGTTGAACACTGCTCAAACACTCCCCATTTTCTTTCTCTATTCTCGCCCCCCCCCCCCCCCCCCCCCCCCCACTGAACTCCTTAATGCTGCATGTGCAGATTACCACCATTCTCTCTCTGTGTTTCAACTTTTAAAAAAATCTGAAAACAGCACCAAATAATTAATTGTCCTGGTTTTCACCCTGGAATTAATGCATTTGTGTTACTCCCTTTCTCTCTGTCGCGCGCGCGCGCGCGCATGTGTGTGTGTGTGTGTGTGTGTGTGTGTGTGTGTGTGAATTTGATTAACTTCCTCCGGTCTGGAACAGACACATAGTAGATACAAAGATGGTGGGAACGATCCTGGAGGCAGTGCAATACCAGGAAACTGAGTCGCGAATTGTTAACAATACAGATATGTAGTGTGTGTGTGTGTGTGTGTGTGTGTGTGTGTGTGTGTGTGTGTGTGTGTGTGTGTGTGTGTGTGTGTGTGTGCGTGCGTGCGTGTGTGTGTTTGTGTGCGTGCGTGCGTGTGCGTGCGTAACTCAAAAACAGAATTAAAAAATGCTTTCTTTGTTTGTTTGTGGGTTGCATTCTTAAACACCCAATGTCACCCAATGTCAATCAATTTCGAGTTGATTGATTGTTGATTTTTATGTAGCATTTTCACGCATGAAGACCTGATAAAGCTAGCTCTAGATTGGCTTTGGATCATGGAAAGAAAGGGGTGAAACTCCCCCATGATTTAAACCTTAATACATAGTCCAAGTCGAGTCGTCTCCCTGGCGGGAACTGCACTGTATAGTATATCTGGTAAGAACTAGCCTATTTTGATTCGCTTTTCTCTTCGAACGTTTGTTTATAACTATACTTATTGTCAATTGAACTATACGTTTTCATGTAAATTGTGAAATGTAATTCAAAAACAGTACAATGCCCAACATACCAATGAGAGAGAGAGAGAGAGAGAGAGAGAGAGAGAGAGAGAAAACGAAAACGAAAACGAAAACGAAAACGAAATTTTATTTAACCAGGGAACATGAGATAAGCAAGTTACATGCTTTTTTCCACCCAGCCCTGGGGAAAAATGAAATAAATCAAACAAGAAAGCTAAATAATATATGTACATGCAGAAATGAGAATAAAAGGGAGGGAGGATGGGGGGAAGAGGCACAGAGGGGGATAAGGATGGGGACATTTTGGAATTTAAAGTACAGGGAAAAAAAAAGAAAAAAAAGTCACATCATGCAAACATAAAAACAGCAAAGGATAACACTCCTCATCATTATCAGTAATAGTAAGATAGTAATAAACAAATCAAGTTATATCATACAAAAGTATCAAACACATATATGTTATCACATTTTATAAGAAAATCAGCAATCATAAATATTATTATTCACATGTTTTCTTTTAATCTCTGAAATAGAATATTTTGATACGCGTTTTTGAAAGAAGTAATGCTGCTTTTCTGCTTAAGATTAGTTGCTAAGGAATTCCAAAGAGTACCACCTGAGTATGGAAGCTTGTTTTGAAAAGATCAGTTCTAGGTTTTGGAATAACAATATTGTTAGTATATCTAGATTGGTTGATTGGAAACTTTTTAATTAATGTTGGAGGTGCAAAACCATTGATTATTCTAAACATCATGACAGCTTTGTTGTATTGAAGTTTGTCTGTAAGAGGTAACATTTTTATTGCGATGTAATCTTGAGAAGTTAGAGAAGACGATTTTAGGAGGACTGCTTTAAGGGCTCGCTTATGAACATTGATTAATGGCTTTAATGTGTTGG
>JAGGCT020000912.1:0-50000 GCA_017654935.2 Phymorhynchus buccinoides
TACCACCAGACAGTTTAAAAAATCAACAAAAAAATCATTAAGTTCAAACTCTCATTTGCCCTCTCCCAGTTTCCGTCGAGTTTATAGCCTTCATAGGCTCCTTCGACGTACAGATCCAGATCCAGATCACATCTCTAAACTTACACTGAATGTAAACACCAAAGCAGAAATATCACTCCCCCTCTCTCTCAGTCACACACACACACACACACACACACACACACACACACACACACACATACACACCGTACCTGACACCAACAATTGTATGTAATCACATATACTTCTTATACATGAAAATAATTTTTTTAAGCAAAAAACCCAAACCCAACAGGGTTTCCAACATCCGCCCCATCCAAACTCTCACCCTCCTCTCATTCTTTATTTCTCAAACCTCATTTACCTTCTTCCATTTGGACCTCTGATGGTTGACTCTTCTCACCAAACAGAATTTCGGCAGTCAATGGAAACTCCAAACACATCATCTCTTTGCTGGGAGCCACGTTGCGCACATGGCGCACTCTGGTGTCCACTGGCAGACTCAGTCCCATCACCTTTTCCGCTCGGCTTTTGGCATCGTCCAATTCCTTGTTTTCAAAGCAATAGCACAACACCGTCGGCATGGCATCGAGAACGCACGGATCGGACCTCAGTTCAACGGGAAACTCGGAAAGCAGGCCGCAGAAAGCGTCCAGAAACTCTACAGCCAAAGCGGGAAGGTTCATGGTGATGTACATTTTCTGGAACTTACTGACGTCCATGGATTTTGAACTGACTGAATGGAGGTTTTTCCGGGATTCAGGAGATTTCCGCTGCTCAGTGCTGCCGCTTTCTGCAGAAACCGTCCCATTAGCATCACCCGCTGCTTCATTTTCAGCAGATTTTTTAATTGTGGATTGTTCACTAGATGTCTCGAAAGAGTCTACACTGACTGTTCTAGCACCAGCCTTGGTTTCTGAAGGCGGGGTAGATTCCGAACCTTCACAACCGTTTCCACCACCCTGCTCAGATCTGGCCTTCAGTCTGGTGGTGAGGTCTGGCTTGAGCACGGTGAGGATGAAGTGCCTGCCGTCCATGTTGTGGGCCTGAATGACGGAGGGCTTCACCTTGTTGAGGGTCACGTTGCTGGCCAGGGCGCTGAAGGAGTGGGGGTTGAGGTCGTTGGCCAGCACCTGAACGCCTTTCTTGGCGGCGGGGATGGCAAAAGGGCCCACCCCGGCGAACACGTCGTACAGCATGTCCCCACGTTTCAGCTGATCCACCACGCGCTGGTGTTCGGTGGCTGAAAATACAAATCAGCACACATGCACGCATAAACATACACGCACACACACACGCATACATACAAAAACACACACACACACATTGATACACCCCGTTACATTACTGGTATACACAAGCCCATTGTCAATATATATGGAGGAAAGGCTCTTTTATTGCTCAATCCTCAAAATCCATACTTCATCACAGCCTTCCAGCCTGCCATCCCTTATAGTTATCCACCCAATTGTAAATGCTTCTAGAAAAACATAGTACTGTATAATATCTATCAGTAGTCAGTCTTTGAACTATATCATACTTAATCCTATCAAAATTAATCCTGAGCAACATTCTTCCCCCAACGTTCCACAAGCGTATCAGCTTGCACAGCCAAAGAATGTTCCCCTTTCAGGGCCACTACAACACTGTTCAAAGCCAGTCTGATGCAAACATGACCAAACAAAAGCTTGGGGGAATCCAAGCCACTGCGCCCTAATTTTCTCGGGCAAACATGGCTTTTGTGGGTGCATTTTGTTGAACCCTGTTGATGCCACCTAATCTTTGCCGAGCGGTGTCGCGCACTGGCCGGTGTGTACACCAGATGGCGAGGTCACGGACCTCTGCCGGCGAGAGGTCAGAGAAAGGGTCGGGTGGAAACAAAAAAAGTAACAAGTCGGGTGCGAAGAAGGGGCTTTACCGGACGTGTAGCGCCACCCATTTCTCGGCACGAAGTGGACGCAATCCCACTCGCCACCCGAATCTTTCCAGGGGATTTTATTTACCGTCACCCCACTGAGCGTGCTAGTCTCATCCACCCACGCCCCTGTCCCCGAAAACAGCAATGTCCCGACGTGCGTGCCTGATCCTAAAGCTGCCTGCCCCCCACCACACAATAGTCGGAGCTGGATTCTCAAACATGAGCCTCTTGTGATGGGCAGCAAAGCTGTTGTGATAGCGGTGGAGAAAAACAAACAGACAGGAAAGTAGGAGCCAGGACTGAAGGGGGTGAGGGTCGGGTGTGGAGTTGTTAGAGTGCGCTGTGTTTTGTCTGACACGATAAGTCAATATTGATTCTCACACCTGGGCCCTGGCAGAGTATCACTTGCTAGCCCTCCCCCTTTGCTCCCTAAACACACAGAGTTGAGGTCAAAGATTTCCCTGTATCCATGAAGTACCTGACTCCATTGATTAGTTTGGGTGGGGACATGTGCAGGTTGAAGAATAAATAAAAGGCAAATGACAGAGGAAAATGCAAACAAAAGGTATAGAGGTGCCTTTTCCCCATGGCAACTCAGTGAAAGCTTTGCAAAGCTACAACAGGAAAATGATTTGTTGAAGAAAAAAAACAGTGATTATTATTAGGTATTTTTTATTAGGTATCAGGTACTTTATAGTCACAGAGGCATCTCTGTGATATTCAGGTTGCTCCCACATGGAGAGCGCGTCACAGCCAGAGGTGCGCCACCCAAATTTTTATTTTTATTTTTTGCATGCGATTTTTGTGACTGATGAGAGGGAGGGGTGGGAGTGGGTACATTTTAACCAAATGACAACTTTTTCGTTGCCACTGGGTTTAACGTATGCTAAGTGCATGGGCACACAGGACCTCGGTTTATCGTCTCATCCGGAAGACTCCACGTTCAGATCGTAAGGCCTAGTGCAAAGTGAGAGGAAAAATCCCCTGTACCCAGGTTCGAACACAGGTTTACTTGACACGAAGCAAACGCACTACCATTGTGCCACTCTACACCCCTTATTAAAATAATACATAAATACATTAGAAGTTGTCATGAACATTATTTAATGTTCATGACAACTTCTAATGTATTTATGGTTGTGTTTTTCTCTATCAGGAGGGAGAGAGAGAAAGATACAGACAGGCAAACCGAGAAAGAGGGAGAGAGACTGAGCTGAAAGATACACAGACACAGACAGAAAAAAAAAGAGAGGATGAAAATTGAAGACAGATACAGATCACAAACAGAAACTTACAAAGGCGGGGGTTCCAGTACACTTTGGAGAAGTCCATCTCAAACACGCAGCCGTTCTCTTTGGCACGGGTGACTAGGTTGTCTTCCCCTGCCAGCAGCTCCATCTGGAAGTTGCGGAACGTATTGTCGATGATGTTGACCTTGTTGACTACCGTTCTCACGCTGGGGTTCTTGTCAATTATTACCTCTCCTTCACAAGGAAACCACACAAAAATTGTGACAATTTATGTGTGCTACTTAACAGTTTAAAAAAACCAATTAGACAAACATTGGAGCGATTATTGCTTCCAAACCAATTTTAGAATAGAAAGTTAGTCCCAAAAGTAACGTTGTAATCAAAATAAGAAAAGAGACCTCACATATCACTATCAGGCTAAAGGTTTGATAGCATGATTGTATGGAATATACCTAAGTTTTTTAAAGCCGAAAACTCGCACAACAGAGCTGTTTACCCTCTGATTTAGTTGTCAGTTATCTCAAGCTTTCCTGTCACTAATTTGTGGCATATATCAGTAATCATCTTCATTAATGATCAGATTCAGTACAGATTCAGTAGTCACCTCTTCAATGATTTCCAATTTTGAAGCCATGTATTTGGATCCTTGAAATTATACTTTACTAATTAAAATATAGGAGATAAAAAGAAAACAGAGTAGAGGGAGAGAGAGTTAGTTCACAAGTTGCTACAGAGGTGGGGAAAGACACAGGGGGGGTCCCAAACATTTGAAACAAACTGGTGGCCTTTGATCAATGAAACGAGAGGGATGCGGTGATAGTAAAGAAGTCACTGCACCACCCACTCACCATGACCCTTTCTTTTACTCCACTTCTTTCTTCCTCCGAAGTCGGAGTGTGACTCTTTTTTTGCCCACTGGAATTTTCCATCTTTGAAACATCGTCTGCTACACTTCATGACATCAGTAGCTTTGCAGACTGCTGGGTTTGTTGGGGGTTTTTTGTCCAAAAAGATTTAATTGCCATTCCCAGTTTTTTTCCCAAACCTTTTCCTAATAAAACAGGACTTAACAGTACCCTTCAAAAATTAAAAGGACCTCATGATGAAGTAAAAGGACTGACTTGCTGAATCAAAGCACTTAAAAGGCCTTTTAACAAAAAATAAATTGACAAGGACTTAAAAGGCCCCTACGAACCCTGTAATTATTCTACTACTGTTGATCTCACTGACAGGAGTTCAAAAACTGAAAAAGGCTTCCTCATTAATAAATGAGCACAAAACACTCTTTGCTTGTTTCAACGTCTTTATTTATGAATAGCAATGAAGAAATAGGTCCTCAGTGGGTCTGAAAACATGACAGACAGAGAATGATGATGAGATGGAGAAAATGGTACAATGGTACAATGCATGTGACATGAAGCGAAGATGAAATAACAATGAGACAATTTATGGATACATTGAGTGATATTCCTCAGTCTTTGAAGGGAAGTGAAAAAGACTGATAATATATGATGTAGCCATAATAAAAGTGAGGCTATGCGGTGGGTGAAAGGTAAGACAGTGAATGAGCTGTAAACGGTGGTATTGTAAATGTAGGATGAATGAATGATGAAGGAAAAATGAAGGAACATGCGGTCCAGTAATTGAAAACGAAACAAGGGAGCATGCAAAGATTATAACTACTGTAAGATGCATTTTCTTTGGATTACATGAACTATTATTACTGGTGACTGGTGATGATTCTATTGCTATCTTAGTATTTATCCTACTGACCACAGAACTGAGAAAAGAGATGTGTGTGTGTGTGTGTGACTGTATGCCAGTATGCATAAGTCATCAACATTCTGTGTTTGGAAGAGGTGTGTGTGTGTGTGTGTGTGTGGTGTGTGTGTGTGTGTGTGTGTGTGTTGAAATTAATCAGTGGATCACATTTCTGAAACAAGACAAGCCCACTCCAGTTGAAGAAAACAACTTTCTCCTCCATACATTTCACACAGGAATAGTTTGCCCCTCAGAATAACAGGGCAGGTGATTACAGTGGAGTGTACAGACGAAATGACAGTCTAAGGGCAGTAACTATTGAGAGCAGGGCCAATACAATGATAAGGAACTGACATGGTTACTTCCCTTGATAAACTGCACAGTGAGCTGTGATTGTGAAGCTGCTGTATCTTCACCTTTGAACTTTTGGTATCAGTTCTACCAGAACTACCTAAATATTTGAGTCTAAGATGCTCACTTACCATTTTCTGTATGCAAATACATACAATAACATTCAAGGGCGGACCAAATGATTCGTAAAGGGGGGTTTCTGCGGGGAGTCCAGGGAGCTGCTTTAATAGGTCCTGGGTTAAGCTTTAATGGCTTTGTGCAAAGCCCCTGGAAAACTTTGCAATTTAGGGATTATAAAAGCAAAAATTGAGCCATTTTCTTACTTTTTATCCTTGTATAAGGTGCATGCCTGGGGCAAAGGGGGGTATCCGGAAACCCTGGAAACCCCCCTCAGATCCACCCCTGACATTCATAAACTCATACAGTATACTTCCACCCCCACCCTCACTTACCTATCAGATGCTTGAAGTCCAGCACTTCAGGCTTCAAGTTGAGGTGGGCTATGTGTCCGATGATGCTGTAGCTAGACAACCCGTCTGAGGTTTCCGGCAGCACTGATCGAAAAATCTCCGCCGTGCTCCAGTTCTGATACCCCACCTCCAAATCGTAAAAGGGCAGCTCCTCAACATCAACACTGCAATCCGCCAGCGTCTGTTTCTGCTCCACAGAGAAATCCTCCACGGTTTGAATCTTTTGGGGGTCCAGCAAGAAAAGCTTGTGAGAGTTGCGAAGGGTGTCATCTGCGGAAAGATCGGCCACAGCTTTCACTCTCGGCATTTTGAAGAGAGACTTTTTGAGAGTTTTGGTCAAGGCGCTGATGTGTTTCGAAGGCACTTTGAGGCCGGGTAGACTGATGGTGCACGAGAAAAGAGATCTATCGAGGGTCTTCATGCCGCGCACAGCCTCTGGTGGGGAAAAGGCAGCCACCGTTTCTTCTTCATTCAGCGCCATTGCAGGGTTCAGCAGCCGGAGTGGTAATAATCTGTAGATGGACTGCAGTTGATATCTGATGCTGCAATCCAGAAAATAAAATTAGTTACAACCAGGTTACTTTAAAAATCTTGTGTGTTCATAATTCTACATTTTCCTTGGCTTGTGTGTATATTTTGGTTTTGTTGTTGTTGGTGTTTTTTCTTCTTTTTGTAATGTGTGCATGAGTGTTACTGCACACATGTGTGTCATTGGTATGTGTGCGTGTGTGCGTGCGTGCGTGCATGCATGTGTGTGTGTGTTTAAAAATGCTTAAGTGAATCTCTCTCTCTCTCTCTCTCTCTCTCTCTCTCTCTCTCTCACACACACACACACTCAAACAAAGTCAAAGTGCTTAAGATTTAAGTGAATTTCTTTCTCTCAGTCTCACTCTTTCTCAAACATACACACACACACAGGAGAGAGAGGAGAGAGAAAGAGGAGAGAGAAAGAGAAAAAAGAGGAAGGCACTGGGAGCGTTGTGCTTTTTCAACAGGATGAAAAATGTACAGTGCAAATGTATAAATGTTCAACTTCAAGCTCATCATGCATGATGATGTCGTGCACAACCTTGATTGAAGTTGAACCTAGTCATAAAATCAGTGACTTACTTGGTTCTAGAAGTGACTTCCACTTGGTATGTTGGCCCACAAGGTCTGTGTGGAAGGAGTTGTTTACGAACACCTTTCGGTGGTGGCTTGATCGATCTGGAAAAGCGATTGAACCAGATTGCAATGCGCCTTGACATTGCACATGTTCAGTCATAAAGCAACACAACAGGGAAGATAAGCCCTAGTTTGTTTAGAGTTGTGTCCCTTTTTGTAAAGTTTCGGTACAAAGATATAATTCTGCCTCGTGCCTTTGCTGTCTCCAAAAGTTGGAAGAGTTGAGCCAAGACACCAAGACTGCCAGAGTAAATACACACACATTTATAGGTCTACACCCTTCTCGTCAGCATGGATGAAACAGAAGGTATTCCGAATGAATTGAAAGAACGGCTGAGCAGTTTTGATTCAGCGGTGTCACAAGTGGAGTCCACTCTTCAACCACTTTTCTCGACCACATACACTGATTTGATTGAAAAGGTAGACTAGACAAATATATATAATTATTTAATTCATCTCTCTCTCTCTCTCTCTCTCTCTCTCTCTCTCTCTCTCTCTCTCTCTCTCTCTCTCTCTCTCTCTCTCTCTCTCTCTCTCTCTCTCTCTCACCAATCAATCAATCAATATTTTTATTGTCCATTTTACAGGAAATTCTTTTTGCAGCAATAAAACAATCAGCAAAACAACACAATAAAGACAGACATAGTAACAGAGAAGACAAAAAATGAAATATGCGACTATTTTAACTACTGTGCGCACATACAATTCTTGGTCTCACACACACACACACATACAAACGCACGCATACACACACAAATACACACATCATGCACGCATACAACGATTTATCCATCTAACTTATACAATCATATAAACACATATATTTACACATACATACAAACATACAACTTGCATTCACAAATTAGATATGAGTCATACAATTACCTTAATCTATATGCATACATTCATAATACAACATTACATATCTACATGCATACACAACATACATAGATCTATAGGCCTACATAGATAGAAAGACAGATAGATAGACAGATACATACATACATACATACACACATCTACATACATACCTACATTTATACATGTAAAGCAAACACTTACAGAGCAAACATTTGCACCAACGTTAGTCCAACACTGCCCCCCCCCCCTTCCCCGCCCCCTATTCCATAGTATTCATCAGTAAAAGAAAGAACAACTTAATGATCAGCAGTGTCTCTGATTTAAAACAAAATTGAAAGCAAAAGTACATTAAGAACTACAAAATTGTCACACATGCATGCACATATGCAGGCACACACACACACACACTTGCTCAAGCATGCAGTGACACACACGCACACATCCCGGCACGCATGTATGCACACATCTACACCCACCCACCCCATACACGCGCGCGCACGCGCACACCCTCATAATCTCACGCATGCATGAACATTTAAAAAAGAAAAGCAATTCATAAACACCATTAAACACTGATTCAAAAAACACACACACACACACACGTGCGCGCGCAAGCGCGCACGCACACACACAGCACAGGTCCGCGAATGGCTATTTCGTTCATGTTATTGTCTTGTCTCTGGACAACCCCCGATTTCCATGAACACACACACATACACACGTATGCACACACACGCATGCACACACACGCGCGCGCACACACACGCATGCACGCACACACACACGCGCACACGCACACGCACACACACACACAGAGGATCTTCATGGTCTTTGTGGTCACTGGTGTTGACCGTTGGACAGGTGGATGGCCGTGGGCAGGAAGGAGTTCCTGTAGCGGTTGGTTCTGGAACTCAGGGACAGGAGGCGACTGCTGCACGACCGACTGGACTGACACTGGGCCAGGACTGGATGAAGAGGGTGGCTTTCATTGCTCAGGATCTTGTTGAGCTTCCTCAGACAACACCTGTCGTAGTGGCTGGATACTGGTGTGATGTCCTTCTTTGAGATGTTCGATGCAGCTCGTGAAATGCGGTCTAACTTGGTAGAGTCAGCCTTCTTGGTGTTATTGAAGTAGCACACCTGATTGTAACACTTTCGACTGCAGCCTGGTAGAACCTGTACAGGATGGCACTGCTGACCTGGAAGCTTCGAAGTTTTCTCATAAAGAACAGTCTCTGATTTGCTTTTTTGTAGCAGGCATTGATGTTTGCAGTCCATTCTAGTTTGTTGTCAATTATGGTACCAAGGTACTTGTACTGACTGACAACTCTTACGTCTTCATTCTTGATGGTGAGTGGTTCTAGGGTGTTTTGACCTCTACCGAAATCAATCCTAATTTCTTCTGTCTTTGTCACATTCAGTTCCAGGTAGTTTGCATCACACCAGTCCACCAAAGCTTTCACCGAAGATCTATAGGATGTCTCGTCACTGTTCAGGAGTCCAGTGAGGGATGTATCATCAGCAAACTTGATCTGAATGTTGGATGCGTCTGAAGAACGGCAGTCAGCAGTGTAGATGGTAAAGAGAGCTGGAGAGAGGACGCACCCTTGAGGAGCCCCAGTGTTTGTTGTCAACTGATCAGACATCTCTGTTCCTAATTTCACACGTTGGAGTCTTGCTGTCAAAAAGCTAAAAATCCACGCAATCAGCACTGGATTGACCTTCATCGTCTGCAGTTTCTGTATCAGAATGTGGGGCTGGATGGTGTTAAATGCGCTCGAGAAGTCGACGAACAACATTCTGATGTAAGTACCTGGTTTGTCGAGATGTTCATTTATCTTGTGCAACAGCGGTAAGATGGCATCGTCAGTGCCCCTGTTCTTGGTGTAGGCGAACTGGAGGGGGTCTTGGTGCTCTGCAGTGGCAAGTCTCAGCAATCGAAGGATGATTTTTTCAGCGCACTTAAAGGGAATGGAAGTCAGTGCCACAGGTCTGTAGTCATTGTGCTGAGTAGGACATTGCTTTTTGGGGACGGGTACCACTGTTGATGATTTCCACAGAGTGGGGATGTGCCCAGTGTCTAGGGACTGTTGGATCAAGTGGGTAAAGACTGTGGCAAGGGAGTCGCTGCATTCCTTGATGGTCCTGGCACTTATGCCGTCAGGTCCACAGGCACTCTTGGGGTGGACTCTCTTGAATTCATTGCGCACAGAATCCTCGGTGATGGTGACTGGGGTGCCGGTTTGTTCCCTCACTGTTCTCATTGCTGCCTCTTGTTCTTCGTGGAAGTCCTTGTTATCGAATCGAGTGTAGAACACATTAAGTTCATTGGCCAGCTTGAGGGGATCATCAGTTGCGATGGCTTTCTTCTTAGTCTTGTACCCTGTCATGGTCTGAATGTCCTTCCAGTACTGCTTGGGTCTGTTTTCTTTAAAATGTTCTTCAACCTTAGCAGAGTATGCTCTTTTGTCTTCATCAATTATTTCCTTGATCTTCTTCTGAACTTCGCCGGTACACTCATTTTGTTTAAAAGCAAGCTGCCTTTGGTGGAATAGGCTTGTAAGTTCTCTAGAAACCCATGGTTTTGAATTGGGGTAGATCTTTATCTCCTTGCTCTCCAGAACAGAATCGACACAGAAATTGATGTAAGATGAGATCACATCCAATTGGGCATCTGGTGAACTGTTGTCTTGGAACACTGTCCAATCAGATGAATGAAAGCAGCCGTTGAGAGTCTCCACTGACTCCTGCGACCATATCTTGACCTGCTTGATGACTGGTTTGGACTGCTTCAACCTCTGTTTGTACACTGGGGTGAGTTGCACCATGCTGTGGTCGGATCTACCCATGGCTGGCAAAGGATGAGAGCAAAAGGCTTCTTTGATACTGCCATAACAGAGGTCAATGGTCTTCTCTCCATGGGTGCGGCAGGTCACGTATTGCTGGTAGTTGGGTAAGACTCCTTTTAGCCTGCATTCATTAAAAGTCCCCCAGGAAAAAGGATGGAGAGTCTGGGGACAGAGAAGATAGTTCCTGGATGACGTCAGCTATGGTGATTGCAGCTAACTTGGTGTCTGCTCGAGGGTGGATATAAATAACCAGGACCAGACATCAAAGATCGAAATGGTACAACGCAGACTAGAGCAGCCAGGTACATAACCAACCGCTTTTCTTCTTCTTCAAGTTAATCGGCCAACTTCAACGGGTTGAAGACGACTGCCGATATAACTGCCGACTACCGCTACCACAACACCAGCAGCTGGATTAACTAGGCTGGGAAACACTAGAATCTAGTTAGACAGAAGATCCAGCACACAGTATTCTTCAAAATCATCAATAACCTTGTTGACATCAATTGTAATCAATATATTGCCAACACGAACAAGAACGAATCACTCAAACAACTTTTGGCAGTTCCCCCAGAATACAAACTGTTTCAAATTCAGCTTCCTTCCAAGGACGGTTCTAATTTCAAACACACTCCCAGAGAAGCTCCCTGCTTGGTATCTTTAGTTTTAAGCGGGAGCTCAACACTCTGTCATTCTAACTGTATCACTCCCTCCCCAGCAAAACGTGACAATGATGGTTGGGGCTGTGCCGGTCGGGGTATGTCCCCGGGGGCTGCTACGGTAGCCGTATTGGCCTGACCTGAGACATGAAACGCTGGGGAGATTTCTATTTTTAGTTCTTTTGTTTTTGTGTTGATTTTTAGTTGTTGTTGGGGTTTTCTGTCGCAACGCACAACGCTGTATACATGTCCAGTGGGACAGAGCAGCATAGCCAGATTCAGATTCTCTCTCTCCAGTACCATCTGTGCAAACTTTTGAGGGTCCTTTTCATATTTTTAAAGGTTCCCAAGCAGAGTCCCCGACAGCATTCCTTTTCCCCCATATACCATTAATCAGGGTCCTATCTTCAGCAGCAGTTGAGGCCAGAACTCCAGAGAGCTTCGCGACTAGAGTCTGGGAGCACCTGACTGGAGCACCTGACTGGAAAAAACCCTGCTGCAGTCACTATGTCTGATGGCCCCACTTCGTCGAACTAACAAGGAACAACAGGCTCTCCCATCCCCTCCCTCCCCCCTTTGGTCCCCCCTCCACCCTTGTTCCAACAACTCAACAGTTTCCTAGTTCTCTTATCTGTACTCTCTTCTGTTGTATTACCGTATTTTCCGGTCTACAAATCACACCGTTGTGTAAGCCGCACCCCCTGAATTTTAAAAACATTCAAGAAAAAAGAAAGAGCCACATTCGGTGTCTTAGCCATGTTAGCCTACAAAGGCTACATCGTGAGAATCGAAACTTGAACACACACTGACTACAGAATCTACAGTCAACACACAAACTCTAGCATTATTTCCATCAACAACAGAAAAAAAATGTCAGGCAACATACTTTGGGTTCATTCTCCGTCTTCCTGGATTTAAACATTGTTGGTAATTTGTTTTACTTTTTATGTGTTTCAGTTGGGACCTCTGGATGCTGCCAAACTTGACCTAGTTGCTGTGTACACCATTAACTCCCTTTTCTGGAGTGAGTGCTATAATTTAATGCATTTTAATATTAAATGGTGAAATAAAATGTTTTTTGTTGAGTTCAAAATAACATAATTTGGGATTTTACTGAATGAATGTTTAAAACAAACAAGAGGGTGTCACTCAGTCACTTAGTACAGTACACCCCGCTTATAGTAATGTCCAGGGGAGCAATGATTTTCCTTTACTATAACAGGTTTTTCTTAT
Organism: Phymorhynchus buccinoides; assembly: GCA_017654935.2. Taxonomy (NCBI): domain Eukaryota; kingdom Metazoa; phylum Mollusca; class Gastropoda; order Neogastropoda; family Raphitomidae; genus Phymorhynchus; species Phymorhynchus buccinoides. The sequence continues at coordinate 12,556 of JAGGCT020000912.1, forward strand.
AAACGATGTTCGGATATCATATAGTAAAGTTTTGATTATATATTTGATCTTATCCGAGGACGTTTTTCAAAGTCAAAGCTGAATACAAACCCATCCCACCCCTTCCTCGTATGGCTTGAGGTCCAAAAAGGTGATTGGGTTTATACATGGTATATTTCCCTGTGCACAAAACAAAACTATCTGTAAAAGCATATAGTGTACAACCTCTAACTTCCAGAATGGCCTTTGAATCTATTCATGCATGCACACGCACGTGCGTGCGTGCACACACCGACACGCCCACACACCGTGACCGGACAGTTTGCCTGTGGACATTTCACCTACGGACACTTCGCCTACGGACAGTATGCCTATGGTCACCATTCTCACCGGACATTTTGCCTACTGGACATGATATGCCTAATAATAGATTATCATGCCTGCAATAAATTATAGCATTTTCATGATGCTATATATATTTATTTCCAATTCATTTTTTTCCACTAAGTAGTGAGGGGGAAGAAACATGTTTTTTGAGTGCCTTTCAATTTCGTTGATGAAGGTGGGTAGAGGGAGTAGTGAGACTGTGACGTATACATTGATGACGTATTTACAAAGGTCACGAAGAGGACAATTTTTTGGGGGGTAACCGAGGTGGAACCACAAATTACTTTACTATAGGAGTTGGGGTTTTAAAAAAAATTATAACCCAGTTGCTACTGTGGAGGGAGTGGTGAGACTGTGACGCATACATTGGTGACCTATTTACAAAGGTCAGAAGAGGACAATTTTTTTTATTGTAACCGAGGAGCCAGTCCTGTGGAGAACCAAAAGTGACTTTACTATGGCAGTTTTTTTAATTATAACCGAGTTGCTACTATCCGAGGACTATTTAGTAATAAAACAGTAGACCTTTGGCCAGATACCAGTGCTTTCCTTTACTGTAACCGAAATTGTTTTTTTTACTGAGTTTACTATAAACGGGGAGTACTGTAGTCTTGCATCAACATCCAGACATTTTCTATGCAATAGAGGTGTGTGTGATTTTAAACCTGACCAATAACATACTAATGTTTTGCAACTCATAATACTGTATTGGTGTTTTTTTCGTAAGTTTAGAATTATACCTTTTCAATATTAATAAATTATTAATTATTATAAGATTTCTCTTTACAATGGTACAATTGTTTTACAGTGTATCTGAATGTGTGCGGAGTTGACCCAAAGGAACATGGACTAAAAATAGAAATGGTAAGTTGTATAAGTTTTTGTTAACTTTTAAATGAATACTTTCTTCTTTGCTTTTTTTTAAAACGAGCCTACGTGACTCATTGTCAAACCCAAAGATAATAAATAATTTTTATATGACATTTCTATGGATACTTAATTTTCATATTTTAATAGTCATTATCACAGTCTAACCTCTTTTTCAAGTGTTCGTAAAATCCAGAGAATTTTGGTTTTGAATTGAAGGGGTCTTATAACAGAGGTGGTGACTGGCAGTTTGAAAGAATTTTTGAATGTTGAATTTTGGCTCAGAAAAAGTACTTCAGTGGAACCTCCCTTTAAGACCTCCCATTATAAGACTCCCTCCCATATAGTTAGTTAGTTAGTCTGTTATAGTCCCGTCAACAGCTATGGTTATCTCAGGACTGTCACCACATAAAAATCTACCACGTATAGCCAAACACAAATCCAAGAATCTTAACAACGTACAAAACCTGAAAACAAAAAATGTATACGTACAATTCATAACATGACACTTCCATCATTATACCCTATAGCACATAAGTCCACACAGTGCTGGAAACGTGGAGCCACGCTACTCTCATTTATCGGATCCAGGTTAAAAAAACAGTAAAAAAGGATAACAAATACATACTAGTAAGCTAAAATACATAAAAAAGGCTATATAAGCTAATATGCACTGCAGAATGGACAACAGGTGCCCACTCAAGTATCACGTGTGGATGCCAGTGTACAATTAAAAAAACAACCTGGCATGTCATAAATTGTAAAAAGGAAAAACGTGGAAGGGTTTTATAGAAAAAATGCAGGTGAATGAACCAATAAGGCAGAAAAAAAGTAGACGCCAGAAAGCAAAAAGAAGAGAAAAGGCAGAGTCAAAGAGAGTGATAGAGATAGGGGAAGTTACTAGCATAGAACTTCCAGAAGAAGGGGGAACTATTTCTGCTAAAAGACCCCCTACTTCTCCGAGACATTGCCCTTCTTTGTAAGTATTAAAATTACCTCCCTTATAAGAATACAAAATCATCCAAAATAAAAGGGAGGTAATTTTAATACTTACAAAGAAGGGCAATGTCTCAGAGAAGTAGGGGGTCTTTTAGCAGAAATAGTTCCCCCTTCTTCTGGAAGTTCTATGCTAGTAACTTAGTGCAACCATTCTGTAGCATACAGGTACTTAGTTATCCGCCTTCGTACAGTAATTAGATCCCTTGCCCCCCTCCACTCCCTTGTTTAGTTAACATGAGTTTAAAAACATCTTAAATCATGACAGATTACTTCTTAACCCCTTCACTGCCAGAGGAAAACAGATAAATTATCGATGTTCTTATTATAAAATGTAAAAGAGACCTGTTAGACTCAATGTAAGAAAGTGGTCTAGAGATATATCTTTCCTGACTTGTCTAAACCAAAAAACATCATTCCAGGGCTATGACATCAAAAGTTATTTCATCAATGACATCACACATCCCATAGTAAACATGGGACTGGGCAAGGAAGGGGTTAAGAAGTAATCTTTCATGATTTAAGATGTTTTTAAACTCATGTTAACTAAACAAGGGAGTGGAAGGGGGGGCAAGGGATCTAATTACTGTACAAAGGGGGATAACTAAGTACCTGTATGCTACAGAATGGTTGCACTAATTGTGATAGTCTCCCTTGCATTAACCTTGGATTGCATTTGCTAATCCAACAATGAAGTGCCCCATAGCATACACTTACATTCTCAAATCATTATTTAACATGGGGGGGAAATCTTCATTTAATCCCACAGCAGATATATACCTTGTTTTTCCTTTTTTATTCTCTTGCTGCTCATACTGATGGTTGTATTTTCTTGACAAATGACGAACCTAGTGGACTTGGTTTTATAGTAGAATTAATTATTATGTACAATATCAGGGATGGAAGGCCTTCAGTACTGATATTGCATTCAGTATCGCAATTTTTCTGTCATACTCATACCCCCCCCCCCCCCCCCCCTCTCTCTCTCTCTTCCCTCCTTGTAAACATTTCTTGCCCAAGATCCTTATTATAGAAGAAATTTAATTATGTTGACTGGAGTGTTTGGCAATATCCCTGACTTCTTTTTTAGTATAGCTGAAAATGTTCTGCTCCCACTCGTGCAGTCTTCCAACTTGATTTTATTCCCTTTATCAGGATAGAGTCCGTTCCTACATGGGGCGCATCAAGGAGGCTCAGGACGCCCTGAACAGGCCCAAGGTGGACAAGGCTGCAGTGAAACGCTTTGTGAAGCACTCCCTGTGGCAGGGCGAAGCCTCCAGGAGAGAGCAGGCTTCCGCTCAGACCAGTCAGGCTTCACCGCAGGAGAAGGCGCAGAGTAAGAACGCCTAGGTTTTTGTTGGGTTTTTTTTTTCCCGCTTAGTTTCATGTCTCTCTTCAGCTGAAAAACATTTTTGAACGAATTTCTCAGAACAAAGGCAGGAGAATGGACCAGGAAGGCAGAAAGATAGTAGGTGACAGTAAAGGGAAAAGGCAGTCAAATAAAGTGATAGATAGATGAGATGAAAGGAAGTTACTAGCACAGAAGGTGGGGAAGCTATTTGTATTGAAAGAACCCCCTGGTATCCTCTCAGGGAGAGTCGTGGTGGAGGCTGGGTTGTCCAGCTCCCCGTATGGAGGCGCGACTTGTGACGAGGCATCCACCCACTGCCCCAGATGGCCTAGGATTAAGGATGCAGTTACTGTATTAATTTAATACTTGGTACGCCAATTACCTTTTGTGCGAAATGGTCTGCCAGTCAGTGCAACACATCTCCCGTTTTTAATGTTATTATAAGTGATTTATTTTACAATGTAAGCACCTTATTCTAATGACTTACTACAACCTAACGTTCGATAATTTTAACTCTACCGTTTACGCATATCTGATTTGCGTTTACAGTAGATTTGCATTTACGTTGTTTGTGTTAATTCAATCTCATATGGTGTAACTACATATTTCTCTGAATGTTTTTATATTTATAGAATTTATTGTCCTAAGTTGCTTCCAAATTTTATGACTAAACACTGAAAATTATCTTCTCAAGTTGGAATTGTTTAGTCAGTGTCATGAAGCTTAATTAAACTAATTTCTCACGCGCACGTTTTTAAAACAGACAACCGAAATAAACTCCCAACTCAATTTTAATTAATAAATAAACAAGTAAAATAAAACAATTTTATGCCAACACAATACGAATTATTACAACGAGTATTTTACATCCACTCAGCATTATTTATAGTTTATAGACAATTGTATGAAAATAAAATACTGGCCAGATCAATAATTAAATTAGTCTTGAAACTTCATAAGTCTTATCCAGCCAAAGAACGTTGATCACCATTCTCTGGCTCCCTGGCCTCCTCTTTTTGACGTCACCTCTCCTCCTTTTTCTTTTTTCTTTCTTTACGTCAAAAGAAAATGACGTAAGGTCAATTACTAATAAATAAAGATCCCACATACTTGACAGTCAGGTTGTCTGAGTTTTATTTTTTAGGTTAATTTGTTACTCAATTAAGTTTAACTGTTTTCATTTTATCTGTGGTAAAATTATAAAGCTGCTTTTGGGACTCGATGTTTAGGCGCCCATAGGCCTAAATGTGTATGTCGTGTGTCTAGTTCTACTCAAAATGATCTATGACAGCTCAAACGAACACTGTTTGGTGATCAATTATTGATTACTGAAAAACATAGTTCATATAAATTGTCGTTTTCATGACATAAGCGCTTTGAAATAAAGGCTGGATTGCATAAACAACATCGGGGGCCAGTTTTATCAACTGCTTTGATCTGAATCGAGAGCTCCAAACCAAATCTTCTTCCAATTTTGATGTTGCCTATCATCAAGTGTGCCAACCAAATACTGAAATAGGGTGCCTCACAAAAGATGCAATTTTCAGTAAAATGAAAGTTTTCGAAACAAGATGCAATCTGAATGAAAGAAGACAAATTAAATTGTTAAATGGGTGTTTACATGGTGAGTTGCTTTAATTTAACCTTTACCGGACTTCTGGGGTCGACCACGACCCCTTGACACACAAAACATGTTATATCTCTAAAACTATTTAAGCAATCTTCATGAAATTTCATGACTTTGTCAAAAACGTAAATGGCTTTAAGTGTGTTAAATTTTATTAATGTGTATAAAATATAAATGACGTAATGACGCGTAATTTTGATATACCTGTCCGGATGACGGGGGTCTCCCACGACCCCTACTTTAAAGAGCACTGCAGTGCATTGAGTAGGGGTCGTGGGAGACCCCCGCCATCCGGACAGGGATAAACACATGGTGCCTCTTTGACAAGTAGGGGTCATGGGAGACCCCCGCCATCCGGACAGGGATAAACACCTCGGAATTTGCTCTTTGCTGAGTAGGGGGTCGTGGAAGACCCCCGCCATCGTGTCCGTGTAGTCAAAAGCATGATCCGGTAAAGGTTAAATGCGTTGAGATGCGGAATCGATCATGCATGAAGTACACCTCCACCGTCATGACGTACGTATCTTCCACCGTTTGCATGCTTTTTTCACGCGAGAAATGACGATACGCAACACATCTCGTGCATGACCGTGGAGTTAAAAAAGTCTAGTGTTGTAATAACGTACTGATCAAAATAAGCAAAAACTGTAGGTTTTTGGGGAGAGATTTGTAATTTCCATTATACTCCCATTACAGATGCTGATGACAGTGCCAGTCCTGGCAGTCGGAAGAGAAAGCACAAAGACTGACTGAGGAATCACGGGAAGGGAAACTGGCAGCGACAAGTGAATGTCACACGATTGTGAGCTCTGATCTGGTGGAAGCAACCATGTTGTATAAACAATTATTATGTCTTAGAGTGAAATATGGTGCTTTTAGACTGCAAGTGTTTTTAATAAAGGTGCGAAAGAAAATTACATTGTCTTTGTGAATCCCTATATTATTTTGCCCCTGTTGATCTACAAGGGATCATTCTGTGCTTGTAAATTCCTGTAATCTGCCATTCTCTTTGACTGCCTTTTCCCTTTGCTTTCTATCATCTATCTTTCTGACTTATTGGCCCATTCTCCTGCAATTAAAAAAAAAAATCTTCCAAATATTTTTTTACCTTTCAGTTTATGTCTGTATGGCCTGGGAACACAGAATAATAATAAAATAAAAATGGTGGGTTTTTCAGGCCAGGCCAGCTCCTACCCAGAGTGAGTGCTGTGGGCTCAATGGGAAGACTGGGACCACACAGTCGAGCTTCATCCACTTTACGGATGTGTATTTGAGTTACAGTGTTGCTCTAATTTCTTGACCAACACTGCAGGTGGCTGTTCCTCCCGGGCCTGGTTGATGCCAGGATAAATTTGATAGGGAGCGTGGAGGACAGCCCTGTCAGGTTGTCTCAAATCCTTACTGGACACCACAGCATCGTCTTCTTCAGGACTTGTCATCAAAAAAGAAAGAAAATAATGAAACAAGAAAAAGAGAAAACGAAAAAAAAACTACAAACATATGGCATTCCAAACGTCAAACAATTATTTGCACGATTTTTAGTGGTAAAATGAGGCACTGTCCTCATTCTGTGCACACAATTCATTCTGTGGTGCACACAATTCATTCTGTAGGACAGAATTCATTTTGTAGGACAGAATTCATTATGTGGCACACAATTCATTCTGTAGGACAGAATTCATTCTGTGCACAAAATTTATTCTGTGGGATACACATTTCATTTTGTGCGCAGAATGAATCCTATGTCCCACAGAATAACTTTTGTGCACAGAATGAATTCTGTCGTACAGAATAAATTCTGTCCTATAGAATGAATTCTGTGGGAAACACAATTCATTCTATGGAGAACGAGGCTCATTTGCATATGACGTTGATTGTAGGAACCTAGGGAGTGTTCATTAGTTTAGAAATGTGTTGTTGGAAATGTATGCAACTGTCTTAAAAACTTAAAAGAAACTCAAAACTTTATTATATTGTCCGTGAAAAGTGACGGCGTGTATGATTTTTTTGGGAGAGATATATGTCATGTAGTACCGGTCATTTTATGAGCGGTAGAGCTAAGGAAGATGTATTTTCGTAGAATAAAACCAAACCTAGCAGTTTTTGCGCCACCTTTCTTATACTTCCAATGTTTTAAACAAATCTATCAAATGTAAACAGTGCTATCATAACTATTTCATTCATATAAGACAGATTTTCCCTCATCATTAATTAACACACTAACTGCTCCCTTGAGGAGCTTAGTAGGTCAATGTCTAACACCCGTGATGTCACTTTGTATGCGAATGAGCCTCGTTCTCCATAGAATGAATTGTGTTTCCGACAGAATGAATTCTGTTAGTACAGAATTTATTCTGTAGGACAGAATTCATTCTGTGCACAAAATTTATTCTGTGGGACACAGAATTCATTCTGCACACAAAATGAAATGTGTATCTCACACAATAAATTTGGTGCACATAATGAAATATGTATCTTATAGAATGAATTCTGTCCTACAGAATGAATTGTGTGTGCCACAGAATGAATTCTGTCCTACATAATGAATTCTGTCCTACAGAGTGAATTGTGTGTGCCACAGAATGAATTCTGTACATACAATGAATTGTGTGCACCACAGAATGAATTGTGTGCACAGAATGAGGAAAGTGCCTCATTTTACCACTAAAAATCGTGCAAATAATTGTTTGACGTTTGGAATGCCATACAAACAATACAGGAAAAAAACAGAAGGAAAGAAAGATAAGATAAGGAAAGGGACAGGAAAGAAAGATGGAAAATGAAAAGAAGAAAAAAAGGGATGAGGAGAGAGGGAGGGACAGAATGAGGAGGGGGAAAAGGGAAAGCCAGGAACGAAACAAAAGGAAAGGAGACAAGGTAAAGAAGAAACAAAGGAAGCTGGAGGAGAACAGCAGCGACAGAGGACGGGAACAATGGCAGCGGCAACGACGGACGGAGTTTGAGAGAGAGAGAGAGAGAGAGAAAGTGTGCAAGATGGGAAAAGAAAGAAATAAAGATGGGAGAAAAAGAAAAGCTTTGCCACTTTCGGAAGAGAGGCGATGTTTTTTGATTTTTTTTTAAATTGCCCAGTCTGATGAGACTTGAAACATGGCTCCTTCAATTTTGTTCTTTCAGTATAGCCGAGATTTTCTGCTCCCACCCATGGAATGAAGAAAACCAGGTTTCCTATTGGAAACAACCCTTAAAAAAACTTGTGTTCATTTTTTTTCCCATCTCTGTATGCTTTAAATTAGCACATATAAGCAACTAAAACCAGCCTTGCAAATTAAAGAGCGAGTTATAGCTTAGTACAGTCCAAGTTCACCCCACAATTCTTACAGGAAGGCAGCACTTTCACCATGTCAGTGTTTTCCAGTTCAGCAACCTTTGTGCGCGAGTGTGTGTTTAATCAGCAGTATCCCAGGATATGTGTGTGAACAATAGAAGATAATCAAAGCCTTTACTTGAATGATATTACACTGCAGTTCACACACCCCACAAAAACACACAAGTCCGCTTGATGTCATACAACTACATTTACTTCCCAGTCATTCTGATATTTTTCCTCAGCAAGTCTGCTGATACACCAACCACGACAAACAAAATGATGATTACGTAATTGATGAATTTGAATTCCACATTTAAGTACAAAGAAATGGACTTGGTCATTCCATTGCAAAGAAAAGAAAAATGTTTCAGCTTACAGCACAGCTCAATTGATCAAAAACTATTTGTTTTAAATTGGTACTTATTGTATGCCAACTTACTGCCGACTATCATAAACAGTGTATGCTATTGCTAAGTGACTATCAAAGTGGTACAAGGACTAGTAACTTTATTAATTTGGTATCTATTGTATGCTTACAAAACTCGTGACTATCAAATTGTTATTAGGATTAGCATGCATCCTTTTATTTTAAAAGAACCAAACATTATTCTAATTCCGTACACCCCTACTTGCCACTTGTTTTATTTTTCCACTACTCACTGACTCTGTCTAGACTGATCACAGGGAAAAGTGAAGCAATCATGTATAAATAAATACTGAGACTTTTAAAGCTTTCACTGAACTGTCAAATGATGGGGTGTTTTTTTTACCAATGAGCTGTGCTGTCTGGTTGGACGAACTAGGCAATGGTCAAACTATCAAACATGAATTAAAAACATCAAGCACCTATAGAACACAATGTGTAATAAAACATCTAGCACTACACATTAACAAACAAAAATGAAGAGAAACAGGGCTCAAAAAAGGACAAAAGTAAATCAAGAAACAATCAAATACATATACATTTACACTAAATATAGTTTGTCAGACAACAAGTTCTACAGTTTGACAACTATGTTTCTTCTCCCAATTCTAAAATAAATGAAATAATTATTAAATTCACAAAATCATTTATTTTCAACCATTAACCTCTAAAATCATTAACTGTATAAAATGCTTAATAATAACGATGGTTCTCTTTTTTTCTTCACAAATGGAAATGGGGGGAGGGGGGAAGTGGCAGCTGCGTCTTGATTTACCAAGATGTTGATGACAATGATGATGATTCTTCCCTCGACAGTAAAAAGGGGCTTTGCAATAATATGAAACAAAATTGCAGAGGACAGAGAAACGATGGCAGTACTTCACCAATACCTCATCACTCCTCGACCCTATCTTTTTCTTAATTCAATTTTGATATATTACATGATAAAGCGATCCGACAGGACCCTGTCAATGAATGACCTCTTCCAATGGCAACAGGAAATCGATTTCTGCGTAGGCATGGTGGGGGATGGGTAGAGACAAACGAGCCCTGCAAATCAGCTGCTGCCTATCTTGCATGAACATTCCATAAAAACTATCTGCACGATAGCACATTACGTACAGTCAGGGGTGCCAAAAGACCGATCAGCTTGCTGCTCGAGCCTTGTGCCATGCAGTTTTAAAAAACAAAAACACCACAGCAAGGGGATTAAATAAAAGGGGGACAAGGAGATAAAATAAAGGGTGGAGGTATGGGTGAATTGGGATGAACCCAGCTCAGAAAAAGCTACTGCAGAAATCAGATGAAGAGGATGCAATGCTCATTTATTTGGGTATCAACGCAAAACTGGCAGCAAAGGAAGCGGGCACATGGAAGAGGTGAGATTTCTGCCCTCCCAATCTATCAAAGCAATGGGGCCTTACATGGTCCGTGGTTTTACTCCACACGAAGGTCAAGGACTCGCTTATGCTACTTTACCATTGCTGGTGTTTAGTGACTCGGATCCAATCATGCAAGCAGCAGTCGCAACCCAGGCCTCCTGCCGCTGTTCCAACAAGTGCACTCACCCTGCTGCAGCGTGCCCGACTATGGCTGGAGCCCACACGCGTATGAATCGTGACACTCCGTTGTTAAGTTGTCTCTTTCAGCAGTAAAACTTGCCAGAAGTGGCGATGATCTTGACTCTATGGTCACATTTCCCTACACTCTCATCGCCACTGCTTACTAGTACATTTCAATGCTGGAAGAGACGACTTAACACAATGGGATCTAGAGACTCGGACACGTCAGATCTCCTGCTCTACCCACCCTTTCCTAGGACATCTACCCCTAACATCCCTTCCTTTTTTAAGCATTTAGGCATCATCTCCCTCCCCCTCTCCCTCATCATCATCTTCTCCTTCATCCTCTTCATCGACTTCGTCGTCATTCTCATCATCTTCGTCGTCGTCATCGGCCTCTCCGTTGTCACCATGCAGACGTTTGATGTCCTCCTCGTCCTCGTCGCCGTACAGCTCGTCCAGCTGCTCGATGCAGGCAAAGTTCTGCAAGTGTTCGTCCGTCAGGTCCGCATTGCCCGGCCGGATCACCAGGGCGCATCTCCACCCAGCTTTGCAGGCAGCTTCAGCCTCTGTTAACACACATTGATTACTGATTTAGTCACCTAGATCAAGGTATGTCATTGGTCTAAAGTCAGATCCTTCTTAGCACCATGGCAAACATCAGCCATACACTTCAAGTAACTAACTCTGCCATCGCTATTCACCATACCCAGGGACCCCCATTTGGGGGTCTATGAAGTACTAGAATTCCATAGGACCCTTTAAAAGAATGTGCAGGGGGTCCCAGGGATGCACTATAAAAATTCTTTTTAGCATTCACAATGTCATTGGGACATTCTATCTCTCCTCTAGGACCCTCTATGCTGTAAGTGAAGGCGTCCCTGGGACCCCTTGTTTTGCGGGAAGATTGGGAGCCCTGATACCACAAATGCCTTACAAACAACGCAAGTATTGGGGGAATAGGGCAAGTTGGGGGTGTGATGGAAAGAAGGAAAGGGCGAGTGATGTCGCAAGTCTAGCAATTGGGATGCTACAGTGCGAGTTGAGATGTGTATGTGTATTTTTGACAGACCACTACAAAATTGCAAACAATGGCTCTGTGACATTCAGGCTTCTCCCAACTGGGGAATGCATCGCCAAAGGCGCAGTGTCATCCCCTTTATTTTCTGTTCTTGTTTTTTTTTATTATTGGGGAGGCAGGTTTTTCGTGTGACTGGTTGCCACTATTTCTTTAACCCCCATCCATCTACGAGGCGGTTCACAAGAAGACAAGTGGCTGAGGATTTGTTGCCATTCTAGGCGACATCCTGTGGTTAAAGTTAGAACCAGGTTTAGGTAACATACCACCATATATAGTTTTAATTCTTTGCAGCAGTTTTTGAGACACTGCATTACTAAGTGGGACTGACAGACAAACAAAATAAAAGACACAAATTCTTCTTCTGTGTTGCCCGGCCATGCTTAAATCTTCAGAGCAGTTCTGAGGGTGAAATCCAGTCTTCCTCAGCGCCTCAGTGTTTCTTTAAGTTGAAGCACCATCCCCTCTGGCCAGATCTGACAACGAATGTCATGAAGGATGTGCTCTGGGGTCTGTATTCCAGTGTCACAAGGGCACTCACTAACCAGTAAGACCATTGTGGATGTGCGACAATTAATTGGCAGTGACAGTGTCCTGTTCTCAATCTGAACAGAAACCTGCTGGCGACGACTGAGATTTGGGGGACCATCTTTTTCATTGGCAATTCCGAGACGATTCTTCCACGCTTTGTGGAACTTGGAATGCAGCATTGTAAATGACGCAAATGAAAACAGTCCTGTTTTCGACAGAGCACAACAAACCAACCAGACAAAAATAAATAAAGATATGCATAAAAAAAAGAACAAAGGAATGCTGAACTAGCTAGCAACCACCCACCTTCTGGTGTGTCGCTGAGGTACAGAATGTGACATGGCTCAATTTTGATTTCTTCAGCAATCTTTTTGTAGCTCTCCATTTCTGTCTTGGGTCCCACAGTTGCTTCATCAAAATAGTTGGTAAAGACCTGAAAAGCAGTTTACGCAAGATATTGTATGTGCACAGATGTCTGTTTTCTCTTTCACACACACACAATGTCTAATTCATACTTCACGAAAAAAAGAACTCGCATACAAGAAAACAATAAATTCTGAACGTAGTGTATACCTTCCCCCACTCCATGCTGGGTACAGTTTATCCATGGTTTGTTCTGCAAAATACTGTTACTGAAATGTTCACAAATCCAACTATTTGAAGAAGTTTACTGTAACACACAGGGACCACCAATCTAAGCTAAGAGTTAATATAAAATACCACTCTTATTTCTTTTATATTTTATAGTACACAGTAAGACTGCTCAAAATGTCTAAGTTTGAATAAAATGTTGAAGATGGTTAAGAGTACAACAAATGCTATAAATAGCCCATTCTAATTTTTTGGAGTCTTTCTCTTTTCTCTTTCCTGTTTTTGAACTAATAACTCAAGTGTTGATTCTAGGATTTTTCAAAAGGGAGCCCAAGATTGGAAAAAGGGAGCCCCTGGGCTCCCCTTGCTAACAAAAAAGGGGGCATATTAAACTAAATTGTATGAGTACGCTAAAATGTTTAAAAATGTTAGTATTGCTTTTCTTTTAAAATGTATGAAACAAGTTCAACCTTACAAACTTTCATGGTCTTGCAAACTTTCTAGCTGTATATCGATTCTAAATGAGAGAGTTGACTTGGAAGTTGGGGGGGGCGGGCAGAAGAGAAAGAGACTAGAATGAGTATGGTCGGACATGGACCAAAAAACAGACAGGAAAAAAAGATCTTAAAAAGTGAGACAGTAACTTTAAATTAAGACACAATGAATGAGGAAAAAGTGAGTGAGAGAGGGAAGAAGAAGGGTGAGAACATTTAAACAGAGAGAACCTGTGTTACAATGTCTGTGTGTGTGAGAGATAGAGAGAGAGAGAGAGAGAGAGAGAGAGAGCGAGCGTTGTGCTCAGGCCAAAGTTCTCACTTCACTACTGCCGCGTTCAAATGCCGCACTCAAGATTCTTCGAGTTCGAGTTGTGACTTTCGCCGATTCAGTGATCGCATCAAAGATCTCATTGTGGATGTTATCGCCCTCGCCCTCTTCCTTGAAACACAACCAAGCCTTTGGAAAGACTGTTTTTCGTGTCTTTCCAGTTCGTTGGGCAAGGCAGTTTCAAGAAGTTCCAATCTCGGATATGGTTGGCAGTAATGACACATCTGTCGGCATCGCGAGTTCCGTTTCACTTCCTGACCCATTGCATGTATTCTTAGTCGTACAAACATCCTTCGTTGATAGGCCACGAAACCACGAAATTAAACAGTTTGCTTTGATCACTACGCCTTAGAGGCCCTACAACAGAACGAGAATAGCTGGCTGTAGCATTGAACTAGATAGTGTGCCCCAAAACAAAAATGGCGGACAGAAAATTTGTGCTCCTGAGTGAAACTTTATGTGATTGGACAAAGCCAGTCATCGGCCAATCAGAAACGAGGAGAGAAAGGATGCTGTTTCACTCAGTATTGAGAAGGATATACACACAGCAGCCGCGACTACGCACTCGCTAAGTAAAAGTGCGTTCGTTTTTATTTTTGTGCGTGAGTTGGGCCGCACTGTTCGCGATTTTATGCGTCCTAGGGGGTGGGGGGGAAATGCGGGAATCATGCAAGACCGTGCTCTAGAATCAACACTAATAACTATCGTTGAAATACAGAACCAGCACCAAGAATACCTTAAAAAATATCCCATCAATAGTACTTACATCATTGATGTCACCATCCGGTGTGTTGGCATACAGCATCTTGCTGTATTCAGGCGACTCAGATGAATACACGTACAGGTTGAAGCCTTCCTCGCTCAACATTCGTAGCATTGGAGGCACATCATCAAAAACGCTATGAAAGAAAAACAAAGGAGAAAGAAAAAATAACATTGGTAGAAATAAATCCAACATTTTGCAAACAATGGCATAAGACTGAATATTCACAATCAATAGAACATTTGCCACGAGTGTTCATACTCTACTAGACTACTAAATTGCCCGTATGTTTTGCCCATAGTTGCGGAGACCTCTCTAATTCAACTCTCTATTTTCAATTCAGTGAATTTCAAAGTTGCCAGCTCTTGGCAAATACCCTATTGACTGAAAAATAGAAAAACAAATTGATAAACAGTCATGTAGACTAAAATGCACCTCGCACACACAGATTGTTCAAAACAATTCCAACACATCTGGCAACATCAGAAATTGATAATAATTTTTAAAAATTGAGCATTGATGGCAAAAGAATTAACTTTGGATTAGAACTATTTAATTAAGCCCTTAGACTTGCTGAATTTCTCTCCAAAAAAAGTTTCACATTGTGACCGTCTTGTACTGCAATGAAAACTGATCTACTCATCTAGTGAAGAAAAAAAATCAGTTACTTACATCAAAATAATTCAAGAGGGGCCTCCAAACACAAATCTCTAAAATATTACCTTATGTAGTTTTACTATGAACTAGTTCTACTGTTGACAGTTTCATTAGATTTAGAATTTCCTCTCAGGGCTCCCAATCGTCCCGCAAAACAAGGGGTCCCAGGAACTCCTTCGCTTACAGTACAGGGGATCCTAGAGGCAGGATAGAGGGTCCCAGTGGCATTGCGAATGCTAAAAAGAATTTTCTAGTGCATCCCTGGGACCCCCTGCACCTTGTATTAGAGGGTCCTTTAGAATGTTCGTACTTCATAGATCCCCAAACGGGGGGGTCCCTGCCTCTCTCTCTCTCATACACAGAGTGTGCACACATACACAACCACACACAAGACAATAACAATAAAATAAAAAAAACGCAATTAGATCAACTTAGAAGTTCTACTCACTCTGCCTTGAGCCTGCCGCACTGAAACCCATGCTTCAAGATGTGATCCCGAAACGCCTTGAACTCTGCGCAGTGCGGGTTGGTGTCGATCCATCTCTGGACATTGGAGGTCACCTTCTTCTTCACCTCTTCCTTGTCTTCACCATCAGGGATCTCCTCTGCGCCATCCACACCATCAGCCTTCTCTTTCTTGGACTGGAACAAATCCATTAAATACTCATTATACTCTGTTCAACACCAGGGTTCAATAAGACGAAAAGCAAAAAATCTCAAATTCATTAAAAAATTCCCTGAAATTAAAGGAAGGTTCTGGAATCCCTTATCAGTCTTTTCTTCTTCGATCACATTAGATGGAGACACCAGTAGCCCGCACAAAAGCCGGAGACTCCCCAGGTTGCCGTAGAGCTTTTCCCTCAGAGGTTTGTCTTGTGGCCACATCGCTCTCCTGGGGAGTCTTTTCTAATTGTTGCTGATAAAAGATGTCAGATTACTTAATACCTATACAAAAATACAAGACTAGTTCAGAGTTGAAACAACAAAGTTTACCCTCAGCCTCATTACTCAGATGAGATAGTGATTTAGATCTTTGTCCCACCATCTCCTTGATAACTGAAAATAACATTTTCCAACAAATTTCATTTTCAATTTTCAGTGAAATCTGTGACACGACGGAAATTTGGGAGACCTGCAAGACTATGAAATACAGGCCCTAATGCCTTTTTATAACTGTTTTTAATTTTGTCTATGCAACAAAATAAACTGTATCGTCTGAACAGTTGCGGAATATTGTTTGAAAAGATTGAAATTGAAAACAGCTTAACCCCTTAGCTGCCGCCTACTACTTGCGCATGCACCGCTGGTTTGCCGCGCGGTATTTGAATGCGGCAAAATCGCTACTTAGTGGAAACGTATATATACGTCGGTGGCAAGTACTGAAGCGCTATAGAGGACGCATACATACGTCGTTGGCACTGAAGAGGTTAATCATTTCATGATTGAAACTCTGCTGTATCTTCGTTAATTTCTTCCCATAACTGATAAATCAAAACTTTCGAGTTGCTATGAAATTTCAAAGTGTGTTACCGTCTGACTTAATTTGCCTTCTCTGACTTACCAGTTCTCTCAAAGCACAGATGTCTTTCAATGTTTCAGGTTCTTCGAGGGTTTCCTTCAGGTGATCATCCACATTCTCAGGAATCATAATATCCTGCACAAATTTAACACAACAAATGAAGAACAAGAAGGGAAAGAACAAAATTTAGTACAGATCAAGCACACATTTATGGGTTTTTTTGTTAGGTATGAAGTACATGATCAAATCAGTCTCCGTGAATTTACAGTGTAAATAAATGGGGGTGCTGGTCAGCTGAAATAATCCAGAAGGGAACCGTCTCCAAATCGCCTAGAAAACGAGATTTTTCATGTTTTTATTATTTGAGCCGGCTAAAAAATTCAAACTGGCATTGGTAGTATGATGTTTAAGAAGTATTATGGTAAAAAATCGCCACTTATAGTTATATCCTGATCAACATAATTTCATGGGTGCTCCTGGAAACTACAAAAAATCCTGCAAGGGTGCGGCCCCGGCGGAGTGCAGGGGCAGCGTGCACACACACACATTTACTGCTCTTTTTTTCACCCCTCTAGACTAGTAGTAGTACAACTACAAGTGCTACATTCCTTTGAATATAACAAATGCTATAATAGGCCCTTTTTATTGCACAAGTACGTGTGTTTGTGTAAGAAATTTGTTGCTTCTCAAAAGTCAAATTCTCATAATTTGCCACCGCCAGCTCTAGGCATTAAAAATCCTGCAATTCAGGACATCCTGCAAGAAGAAGCATCAATGTAATTTAAGTAAAATTATATCTTTAAACGGTTATATCTTCACGTTGATGAGAATATAAGTGCTGATTTTTTTACCATAATACTTCTTAAAACATCATATTACCAATACCAGTTGGAATTTTTTTAGCCGGCTCAAATAATTAAAAACAAGCGGAAAAAACCAAGAGGATTAAATGCGAACAGGGCCAAGTCTAAATGAGTACGGACACAAAGGAATGGGGGGTTTTAAGCAAAAGGCGTCAAATACACGCAATATGCTGGTTTATCAAAATGATTCATATAATTAGTTGGTTTTGAACAGCCAATCTCACAGGCCTATCTGGCATGAATGCCAAGCGAAGCTGAAGTGCACACACTATACATTGCGCGATCGCGATGTTTAGCAAACCCATTTCCGTCTGAAAAGCCATTCCTCTCTACAGCTTGTTCGCAAATAGACGTGTGTTAAAATATCCATGGCATAAATGTGAACAATACATTTTTTATTTTAAAATTAAAACTGACAATCTGATCATGTTCAGTCAAGCTTCGATACATTCCCCTAACCTTCCTCATGCATAATCAGGGCTCCCAATCATCCCGCATAACAAGGGGTCCTAGAGGCGGGATAGAGGGTCCCAATGGCATTGTGAATGCTAAAAATAATTTTTTTAGTGCATCCCTGGGACCCCCTGCACATTCTTTTAGAGGGTCCTTTAGAATTTCATAGACCCCCAAATGGGGGTCCCTGGGAGCCCTGATAATTCATATAACACTAGCGCAACGCCCCGTACCGGTAACGCCTAGTACAGGTAACGCCAAGTACCGGTAACGCTGAGTACCAGTTTCGCCGGGTCCGCGAAATATTATATTTTTACTTTTGTGGCTAAAAATCCAATTTTTAGACCCCTACCACTTTCAAGGCCTACCGATCTCCATGACCTTGACCTTGATCAGTATGCAATGATCAGAACAAACATATGCCAAAGTACCTACATGCCAAGATTGAAGTCCGTAAGACCAACGGTGTGGACGTTACAGCCCCTTAAAGATTTTCGGTTGTCAATGTCATACGCCAAGGTGAAGGTCACGACGGTGACAATTTATGCGTGGATGCCTTCCTCTCATGGTGACACGCCACCACACAAAATTGGAAACGATTCGGTGAAGCGGTTCGGAAGATATGCGTGGGGCAGAAAAACCCAATTATTAGACCCATACCACTTTCAAGGCATACCGATCTCCCTGACCTTGACGTTGACCTTCATTTTCATCGGTACGCCATCATCAGAACGGCCATAAGCGAAAGTACCTCCATGCCAAGTTTCATGACTCCAGGACCTGCGGTGTGGAAGTTATGACCCCTTAACGATTTTGGGTTTTCAAGGTCATACGCCAAGGTCAGAGCGGCGAAAAGTTTTGTGCGGATGCCTTCCTCTCATAGGCACACCACCACACAAAATTTGAAGTGATTCGGTCAAGCGGTTCGGGCCATCCTTAGGACAGACAGAAAAGAACAACAAACAAACAAACAAAAGGAAACAAACCTGAACGAAAACTTACTCTTTTGCGATCGTAGATTGGCAAAGGACAAAAACAAAAAAACGAACTGAAAGCCAACTTAGTTCGGCCTTTCGGCATGTGGGGCATTTGTAAAATAAATACAAAGATTGTGGGAACAATGCTGGAGGCAATGCCCGGAGGCAGTGCTAAGCCAGTAAAGTCCCGATTTCTTAATAATACAGATACGTGTAGTGTCATCCCCTTGTAATCTCCACTGCCCCCCCCCCCCCCCCCCCCCCCATCCCTCCGCCCACCCCATCCATAACCAGCTCCGCTGACCTACTCGTCACCCCAGCACGTGTGAACCACGGTCTTATGCACACAGCAGTCCCCCCCCCCCTTTAATAACAGCACGTTTGGACAGATCCCGTTTGGCCTAGTCAGCGAAACTGTAAATTGGTGCATATCACGCGCGTTTATGAACGGATGCTGTTCAAATTTCCTGCCATGCTTTGCCCCGGCCATAGCAAGCCTGACAGCAAATTGGAAGTGAATCGGTTAAGAAACGGCAGAGTTATCCGTGAAAAGGTGAAGCGGCGTATAGCGCACACGTTTCTGAACCGATTCGCTTCCGGTTTGGCACACCGATAATCACCGTCCCCGGTCATCTACCTGTCAAATTCGAAGGCAATCGGCCCAGAAACGCTGGAGATACGGGCGCCGAGAGGCCGGCGGATGCACGTTTCGCGCATTTGCGAAACCGCGCAAATGATACGGCCGCCTCGGTTGCCGTTGCCCCGTTAGGGCTCACAGCAAATTTGAAGCGATTTGGTCGAAAAACGGCGGAGTTATAAGGCCTGTTTTGTGTTTCACACACACTTGCCTTATTAGTTATTACTATATGATGGCCCAAGATAAGTTGCTTATGACACCGACACTGTGACAGTCTTAATTCTAGTAGTAATAATAAATCTACCTCCCCTAGGAGGTTAGTAACGGTCAGTCCTGTATGATTGTTGTTACTGTCAATCAGGCCCAGGGACTGATAAATATTTACTAGATAAATCATTAAATGGTGTTCTAACAAGAGTTTTTTAAAATAATATTATGAGTTTCTCTCGTTTTTACTGGCTTGTTTCCCTGTGACTGATTTTGACACTGGTTGTTGGATTGTTGCTGATGGGACTCGTTTCCACTGTCAAGACAAATACATTGGCTTAGTTAATTGTCCTATTGATTTCTGCAAGAATCACTTTATCCTTTTGATTTTCTTGATCCAAAAAAGACACTTTGTCCGGTAAAGGTTACATTTCTCAGCTATCCCCACATTTTCACACCTGCCTTTCTTACCAAACATTAACCCTTTCACCGCCAACCATATTTCAACCAAAAATGTCCACTAAATTTACCTGGATAGAGAACAAAATCCATCTGCAGTATTGTGGATTCTTCTATATATATATACAATAACTGAATAAGGTCTATCCTTACTTCTGAAAACTAGGGCATTAGACTGAAAACATGGAAAGAACCGAGAAATGGAGGAGGGGGGGCGCATCTTTACCTTTACCCTTCGTCCTATCACTTTTCCATCCTCGGTTCATCATCATGATCATCATTGCTCATACTAGTCATAGATTTGTTTTTTGTTTTTTTGCAGTTCCACCAATATTTTCTGTACCTCACTTTTACTTGCCAAGATCATCCCCTCATCCCAAATAATTAGTAAAAATATTATCTTGAAGCATAATACAATTTCTGTCACATTTTTTTTTTCTTTGGTATTTTCTAATTTTTCTTTCAACCTTTATTTCTACCCCATCCTCTTAGTAGTCTTATTTTGAGGGGTTGAAAAGGGGATGGAGGTGGAAAGGAGGGATTAAAATTTAACTGGAAATGAAACTCAACCCACAAGTATGCAAATTAAGGGTTGGACAAAAGTGGAAAGGGGAGGGGAATAGTAGTGAAAACAGTGTCACGTGACATGAAGCAAACCAGTCGCGGCTTTCTTGAAAGCAGGGGCATGTGTGACAACCAGCTTTTTTTATTTGATACACAACACATTCTTACTTTTGCCGCGCGATCCTACCAAAACTTATAAGAACAGCTTTAAAATAATTTATTTCCACTTACAAAATCACCCCAGTTCTTTCTCTTGTTATGCATTGACGTAATGGCAACAGCAAGGCCGAACCGGGAAAATAATAAAAGGAACCGACCGGTAGGTCTACGAACTGCAAACAAGGGCAATGCGTCTAAGAGCAATAGCGCTACACAAATTTCAATCTGCAGGTTTATCTGACGGATAACATGAGATTTAAAACACATCTCAAACCAAAAAAGATAAGATAACATTTGACAGTAGGGCTATCCGTTTGGCAAACTGCGGCAAAACCGGCTCCTGTCTGACGCAGATTATGACGCGGCGTGCATGGTGCTTTGTTTGCCACATTCCGAATTCAAACATCTCGGCCGACATTTTTAAACCAAGGCCATGCATAATCACATCAATCTAAATCCGAGGTGTGTGGACTCATCACTAAGGATTTATCATGTTTGGATACGATATATTTTGGAATAACAGATATATACTTTCGTCTTAGACCCTAAACGGAGGTCTCCGTTTGGTTGGGTGTTTTTTTCCATCCTGGTCATCGATTCAACCCGCTCCCGCATCTCTTACCTTCAGATACGTAATGGGAAGCGTAGTTCCTTCAACATCGAACACAATCGCTCTCACTTTCTCCAAAAGAGATTCTACTGCTTCTGCAGCAGGTCTTTTTTGCCCGGATTGTTGTTGTTGCTGCTCCATTGTATTTTATCCTCTACGAATTCTGCACACAAAGACCTAATGCTTCCCTTCTGCTTCCGAGGCAGGTGCGTACACCATTGAATGAAATGGCCGCAAGGGGGCGCTTTATAAGTGTAGCCTCGTTTTGAATCTGGAAGCTGTTCTTTGTAATAATACTCTTCCCTCACAACAAATTCATATGAAATCCTTAAGTTAATTCAAGATTTAAATTACATCATTAATAAGTTATTTTTAAGGCTTAAAACTAAGACATGTACCCATTACAACAACTTAAGAAACATCTTTTCTTATAGTAGTTGTTATGAAGTGTCAACAAATGAACCCATGAGAAAGTGAGTTTGATTGGGGTATTTTTCACATCAAGCTAATAGCCAATCAGAAACATTTATCAGAGTTTCCAACATTGTTTTGCTGAGAGTATGCACTTCTGCTACTGGGACATCCGGCATCCACGTTGACTTGACTCTTATGGGCGTCTGCTTCATGGAAAAGGTCTGCTGGCTGTGGTCGTTGTCATATTTGACATTGGGTGTGCCCTTATGTTTATTTGCATGCGTCTAAGAAAGAGAGTCTTACTCATTGCTTTGGTTTAATGGTAACAGGCTTTCTCTTAATCAGCATTTGTGCAGCTGTTAATGTGGATAAGCCTCCTAGAAGTAGAAAATAGGCTAAAAAATTATAGATCTGCTGTTCTACTCCTCCTTAGACTAAGTTAGAGACTTACTTAGTTCTTGAGTTCAGTAATTATTGTATACATATTTTAGATGAAATTCCAAAATATAGAGATCTTTTTTTATGACTTTGATACATGCTATGAAATTGCTTATGTAATAGTAATACATTAGTGATGTATGCAAATCAGTAGTAGTAGTAGATAGGGACAAAACAAGCCGTCAAGCTTTTTAGATAGTCCCATCTTTATAATCAGTGTTACTGTTGGTCAAAGTTTCCTACAATTACTCATCAAATCATCTAAATAGCAATGTTAAATAATTTGGAGATTTGTCAAGACGATTTTTGAATTTGAATAAGTTAGTATTGGGTGCACATTTTAGTTTGTTAGGTAAATCATTCCAGATGTTAGCAACTCTAGTATTGCTGAAGCAATTTTTTCTGATGTTAGTGTTGAACTTGAAGCGTTTAATAAAGACCTTGCCATAAGGGTTTCTCTATTCTAGTCAAATTGTATTGTGGTGCACAAAAGAATTTATCCCATTGAATGATTGATAGATCGACAAGACCATTAAATATCTTATGCACTTCAATAAGAATGATCACGTATTGTTACAGGCATAAGTGGAGAAGTCTCAGTTCTGCACTTGCATAGAACGATAACAGTGAACATGGATCCCTGGACAATAGGCCTTGTTGGTGGCATTGGTCTCTGCTGTGCATTTGCTGTTGTAATATATGCCATAATACTTGTCTCAATGAGAGAAAAGACCTTTGAAGAAGCCCTTGCAGAGCAAAGGAAGCGAAGAGAGGAAGAAAATGAGAAAGTCAAAAGTGACAGAAAGTTAGAAAAACAGTTACTGAAAAAGAAATACAAGAAAGGGAAAGGGGACAAGTCCAAAGAAAAGGATACACAAGTTTCAGACCTAGAGATAAAGAATTCCAAAACCTCTAAGCGAAAGGAAGAGAAAATGGTTAATTTGAAAACAGAACCTGAAATAATCGATCCCTCAGATTCTGTTGTCACTGGAAAACAGAAGCATAAAAATTATTCTGGAGTTAGAAAGAGATCCATCCTACACAACAAAGACGAAGTAGCTCTAATTGTAGAAAAGGCAGCAGAATTACACCACACAATTAAACCTCTTGATGATCTGGAGCTTAAAAAACTTCATGACAAAAAAGTACAAGAAGGAGCAGCAGTGAAAAAAGGAAAGGGGCATAATTCAACCATCAAGCAAGAGGTGAAAGAGGCAGAAATGGAGAAAACCAGAGGGGTGGATCTTAAACATGGAGTGGCTGCTGAACAAAAAGGAGCTGATTCCTCAAATTCTACAGGTATGTTACATAAATAAATGTAAATAGAATGTTAGAGAGAAATTCAATACATGTATCTGAATTTTTACATAAGATGTTTTGGAAGTATGGATGATTATTGTATTAATCATTAATGTTCATCTTGGATTGAGTATACGTATGCACCACATACTTGTCGCGGTGCCGTAGCTGATGAGGTTTAACCGAGGCGTGGTCACAGCTACACCTATGTATTAATTTTAAAAAATCGGGACTTTACTGGTTTCGTACTGCCTCCGGGCATTGCCTCCAGTATTGTTCCCACCATATTTGTATTTACAAATGTCCCATATGTGTCTGATTCAGACCAAGAGGATGTAAAACACCAATTTCGCTCGTTTGGATTGAGTATCAGTATGGCATTTCATCAAGGCACCTTTAGACTTCACACTCGCAGAGACCATTGTGTTTTGGACGATTAGTAGTTCTAACAGTGGGTGCCACACTCATTGCCATATTTGCCAAACCCCTTTGCTGAGACTTTTTGTTTGTACAGTGGAACCTCCCTTGTAAAAAATGTAAGACCTTCACAAATCATCCAAAATGAGGTCTTATAAAGGAGGTAATTTTAATACTTACAAAGAAGAGCAATGTCTCAGAGAAGTAGGTCTTATGTGGGAGGGAGTCTTATAATAGGAGGTCTTATAAGGGAGGTTCCACTGTACTCTCAACTGCAAGCGTTTTAGGAAACTTTTTGGGGTCGCACTAGCTGTCTGTAATTGAAAGTACAGTAGGTAATAAGAAGGGGAAACTTTATTGTGAAGTGATTTTGAATTCTAATGTGTTGGTAAGGGCTATAATGTATAGCTAAATTGAGTGTTGCTGTATCTATAGAGATGAGTAGGGGAAACCTGGGTAACTTGAGTGCATCAGAAGTACAATATACGAGTAGGTGAAACCTGTTGGGTAACTTTAGTGTATCTGAGTTAGTACAGTATAATTTATAATTAAAAAGGAAGAAGAGTCCGTAGATCAGGCTATTTTTACCTTTGCAAAGTTTAAATTTCACATCAGGATATATGCAACTATTGGTGTTTTTGCCTGTCTATAGATTTCAGTATCTGTCTTACCAGTTTGTCAAGCACTGTTTCATGTTCTCTGTGATTTATTATTGTTCTCACTGATCTGAATTAATTGCTTATCATATGTTAGTTATGCATTTGATGTAATCATTCATTTTATTTTTAAGCAGATCTGTCATGTCCTTTTGTGATGATCTCTTTGTGAATACTACATGTATCCTGATTATTTTGCTTAATGCATGTTTATTGATGTAGATTAAATGTGTGTCACTGTCACTGTGTGAGAGAGAGAGGTTTAATTAATGCCTGACCGTTGAATAAATTTACAAATAGTAGTTTTTTTCATTTAAAGAGAGAAATAGCATGAAACAGAGTCGGGAAGAAAATGCAATCTAAAAGCTGTAATAGTTGCAATAATCGCTGATCAAAAGCAAAACTTGTATTTTGGTGCACACAAACAGTGCATTTCACAGAGAGTTGCTATAGAATTTGTAACCTTTCAGTGTCCAGTGGGAAAGCTGTGGAGGGATCACAACTGAAAGAGGTGCTTCGCTCTGCCGAACTCAGTGTGGATGACATGCACTCGTTGATGGAAATTCTGTTGATCCGTCAAGGCACCGATGCTGATTTTGAAAAGTCAAGGAAGAAGGTGAGCACAGGCAAGAGAGTAGGACACTGGTGAGTGGCGGAAATTAATTATCAAGTGTTATTTTTTTGTTTAATGATATACTGTAGAGGAGAGAGTGGGATGACAGGCGGTGACAGGCAAGAGAGAGAGATTAGAATGTCTATAACCTGTTTGTAGCTGCCATGGGGAATCTACTCAGTGCACTTGACATAACTTTAAAAATAAAAATAAATTATGTGAGTTTGACACCACACCAGAGGCAAAGCACATACGTAAATTTATCCAAACACAATGTCAACAAATTCAATGTTACTTAATTCAATCAAGGATGTAAATGTGAAATTTTAAGACCGCCATGCATCTGTCCCTTGGTTACTGGTAATATGCCACTGTGGTGGACGGTTGTGGGAAAGGAAAAAAAGAGGTTGGGGTAGGTTGTGTTTGAAGGGTGAAGAAGAGCAGGGAAAAGGGTGATAGGATAACAACAATATGATAACATGGGAAAGGTGGGTCAGAGATCATTTCAGTTCCATTCCAAAGATGAACAAAGGGAAAATACTGATGAGGATGGATATTTGATAAGCAATCGAGGTGATGAAAAATTAATGATGGATATATTTGATAACCAATCGAAGAGATGAAAAAAATTATGATGCATATTTGATAACCAATCAAAGCTCAGATGAAAAATTGATGCGGATGGATATTTGATAACCAATCAAAGATGAAAAATGTATGATGGATATTTGATCACCAATCAAAGCTCAGATGAAAAATTTATGCGGATGGATATTTGATAACCAATCGAGGGTGAAAAATGTATGATGAATATTTGAATTGATAACCACTCAAAGCTCGGATGAAAAATTGATACGGATGGATATTTGATAACCAATTAGAGACGAAAAATTTATGAGGATGGATATTTGATAACCAATCAAAGAGAAAGAAAAGGATAATCAAGAGTCTAAATCAAGAGCTTTACTGTGTGCAGAAGAACCAGAAAGGTGACCCAGTGGTGATGATGACTAAACAGCTGGAGGAGAAAGAGAAGGCTCTTTTTGAAGGTATTTTATTTCATTTTGTTTAGTTAACATTTTAAAATAGACTACTGAGTTCTGGTCTAGAGAAGAGTATAAAGCAAATCTTCTTAATCTTATATATATTTTTGAAATCTGTATGTCTGTCTGTCTGTCTGTGTGTCCCTTATGCACGGCCACAGTTCTCAACCGATCGACACCAAATTTGGCATCAAGCATCCTTGGCACCCTCCGAAGGTCATGCCGTCCTTACTTTTCGGAAACCTCCGCCGTGGGGAGGGGGGGGGGACCGAAAATCGTTAAGGGGCCATAACTTCCACAACCGCAGGTCCTAGAGTCTTGAAACTTGGCATGGATGTACTTTCGCTTATGGCCGTTCTGATGATGACGTACCAATGAAGGTCAAAGTCAGGGAGATCGGTATGCCTTGAAAGTGTTAGGGGTCTAATGATTGGGTTTTACTGTCCCACGCATATCTCCCGAACTGCTTTACCGAATCGTTTCCAGTTTTGTGTGGTGGCGTGTCACCATGAGAGAAGGCATCCGAGCATAAATTATCGCCGTCATGACCTTCACCTTGGCATATGACCTTGAAAACCGAAAATCGAAAATCTTTAAGGGGCTATAACGTCCACACCGTTGGTCTTAGGGACTTCAAACTTGGCATGTAGGTACTTTGGCTTATGGTTCTTCTGATGATTGCATACCGATCAAGGTCAAGGTCATGGAGATCGGTAGGCCTTGAAAGTGGTAGGGGTAAAAATTTTTTATTTTCAGCCACAAAAGTAAAAATATAATATTTTGCGGACCCGGCGAAACCGGTACTCAGCGGTACCGGTACTTGGCGTTACCTGTACAAGTCGTTACCGGTATTAGGCATTACCGGTACGGGGCGTTGCGCTAGTAGTTGTAATATTTGTTAACAGAAAAGTGAAGAAACATGATGGACTTGATTATTTGTATTATTTGAATTTTTATATATTTTTTATAGCACAGTTATGAAATGTAAGTTGACCATTTATTATTTTGCTTTGTCAGTGATTTAAGAGTATCAGTTTCCTCTTATAAACTCATAACATGCACCAAAATAAGTATTATATTCCTCTGATAATACATTACATGTGTTAACTGCTATTTGTAATCATAACATGCTCCATTACAAATAATTCAGTAATAATATAACCACCTTTTATACATTGCCATCTTCTCTGGCAAGGTTGTTGAATTAGCATGTCTGAAAGTAGTTCAGGAGTGCTCCTGAAATCAGGATTAGAAATGCTGATAGAAAGAGTCTTCAGGATTGGCCATCTTGTCGTCCAGATCCACGGTCTTACAAAATCAAGCATTGATGGCAGATATTAAAACAAGATGATGCATGCAATTCTAACACCAGCCCCACCCATCCTGTTTACACAGACACACACACACATTGAAAATTGTTTTTAATGCGGTCACCACTTCAGGAATGGGAAGATTCAGGGCAAATTGAAATGTGTCATTTCAGGATTGAGAGAATGTTTTACTTTCACCCATGAATTAATTTCAGTAAGTTTACAAAACCCAATTGCCATCTATATGGCAGTTTTAATATTCTTTTTACATATTGTCATTATTTGATCACTTTCAATCATTTTGCTAATTGATTATCGTTATTTGATCAGTTTTAAATTGTTTTGCCAGCTTTTAGATTAGTTTGAAGGATATTGCAAGTTATTTGATAAGTTTCAATCGTTTAAGTTACTTTAACTGGTAATTTTATCAATTTCAGTCACTTTACAGATCACATATATTAGTATTACCACTATTTAATCAGGGTTTTTTAAAGTCATTTTACTCATTACATGTATCATGATTTGATCAGTTTCAGTTGTTTAACAGGTTCTTAGATTACTCTCATTCCTCGTTTTACAAGTTATTTGATCAGGTTCAGTCATTTTACTGATACTTTCGATGAGATTCAATCGTTAGTTTTTAATTACTTTTGACTACATATTTTACGCTACAGAGCACCAGCGAACGCTCTCCTCCAACATCCAGCTGAAGGAGCTGCGCAAGTCCCTGACCTTGGAGAAGGAAAAGCTGTCGTCCCTGGAGAAGCACTACCAGGGTCAGCTGGGCCAGCAGGAGGCGGAAGCGGAGGCCCTGAGGGCGCGCATGTCCAGCGCGCACGCCATGCACGTGGCCGAGGTGACCAAGGTCAAAGCCCAGCTGGAGCAGCTGGACAACGACAAGGCAGCTGAGGCTGCTAGGTGTCTCCAGCTCAAGCAGGTGATTACCATATTTTTCAGACTCTAAGGCGATACTTTTTTCCCACTGTGAGACCCCTGCGCCTTATAATATGACTCCTAATATACAGACCTGCTAACCTTTCCGCTTTGAGCGGAATTTTTTCCGCTCAGACTACATTTCTTCCGCTTAAATCAATAAAATTCCGCTTTCAAAACTTTAAAAAAAAGGTTTTTTGAACACACAAATTCATCGTCTTATATACAGAGCAGCACAGCTGCTGTGCGTATAACCGACTTTCTAGTTTCTGTTTGCGCGCTTCCGTCAAGATGGCGATTGACACATCGATGTGTGTGAGACTCTGGGGAGAAAAGAAAGAGAATAGACCAATATTTCTACCAAGATTACATGGAAAAGTATCTGCATTCAGAGATCAAGAAAGAGTGCATCATGCTAGATGTATGATGTGCTCACTACACTTAAAAGTCTCCTATAGAGGGTGTCAAGACATCAAATGCCACATTACTTCTCATCGTCTTATCGAAACTACAGACTTTGTCTTCCACCGTTACTGACTTTTTCAAGCCAACAGAAGGAAAGGAAAACAAAGATGAACTTAAATTGATTGATTATCTTCCTTCCAAGTCTTATTATTTAAGTCATCTATGGCACCAACCGTCTTGGTCTGCCCAAATATAAAGGGCAGAGGAACAAACCAAAAGCTTCTATTGTGTTAGGAATAGTTGTGACACTTCCAGACAAGACTAGTTTTAAACAAGACAAGTTCACAAGGATGAAAACTGCTTGCTTCAAATTATGTTTATGCGCGAAAGGTAAGATGCTGCGTCAAAATTCCTCTTAGCTCCCAAAAACTCCTCTTTCCTGCTACAAATATTCCTCTTTGGGCTGTTAGGGGGTTGGCAGGTCTGAATATAGTAAGAAAATATAATAACAAAATCTGCAATTTGTGTAAAATTTTAGGGGTGCGCAGTATAATAACCTTATAGTAAAAAAAAAAAAAAGAAGAAAAAAAAGGTAATGCTAAATAAGGTTGTATTTCAACTTCCATATTTTTCAGACTATAAGGCACACTTTATTGTAAGTACATCCCCTAAATTTTACACATAATTTAGATTTCATACTATGTTACTCATAAGACACAGGGGTCTCTGTCTGGAGAAAAGTTTTGCCTTATAGTCCGTAATATACAGTAATTTTATCTTTGAATTCAGGGGATCAGAATCAACGCACAACAAAACATTTCTAAATTTAAGGGGGTCTCTCTCACGTTTTAAAAACTGATGATCTATAATAATAAAAAAAAATTGGCTAAGTACAGTGGCTCACTTGTCTTAAAGCTAGTGCATCAAATTAACACTGAATTCAGCGTTCCTTTCCCATGAAGAAAACAAAAGTGAAGAAGTACCTAGGTCTGACCTGAGGAGACGAACGCCTGGAGCTTTTATTAGTTTTAAATGCAAGTTAACAACTGAGTGACAGGCTGGGATTGGGAACTGGGAAGGCGCAGGAGTGGGCTGTGATTCTTACTACTTCTGCCTGAAGCTTTTCTTAGTTTCTGTGTGCATGTGTGTGCGTGCATGCATGAATACAAGCACATAGATACTCAGGCTCATAGTCATACACACTCATGCACATAGACACATTCTCACACATTTTCAACCTCCTAACACACTCGCAGGTACACATGCGTGCACTCACAGTCACTCTCTCACACATACACACACACACACACACACACACACACACACACACAGTGAATTAAAGCTAGGTCTATTCTTTTAAAGATGCTTATATAGAAAAACAGGAACAAATAAAAATAAAACACAGCAACAACCAATAACAAAAATGAACAAACAAAGCAGATGTAGCTTCACAGTTTCTGATTAGTTTGAATATTTTTAAAACTTACTCCATTTTAACTCCTTGACTTCCATAGATATATCACGTACTGACTTGATGACATCACTAATGATGAAAAGGAATAACTGATATTCTGGTTTTTGCTCTTGCAGTCAAGAGAGTTATAGATATCCCCAGACCGTTTTGCCAGATTGTCTCTATCAGTTGTCTTTTTCATGTCATGATTTGTACAATTATTTTTCTCTTTAATTTTCTCTGGCAGTCAAGGGGTTAAATTCAGGTGTTTTTTTCTACTTTGTTGCTTTGACTGTTTAACTGCTAGTCAGTCTATCACTAATCAGTTTCACTTTTGTTTGGTTTTTTCTTCAACATTTTTGCTTGCACATATATGTTTCAGGAAAACAAAATTCTCCAGGATTCATTGTCAAAAGCTGTGTAAGTATAAATGTGAAAACAAGAAAGTATATGAATATAAATGCTACTTGTAATGTAATTTTAAAATAACAGTATATTACTTTTTGATCATTTGTTAGAAGAAAAAATAAGGCACTACAGTGCTTTGATGTAAAGTTTAATAATTTATTAGTTGCCTTTTTGATGCATATAGATTGCAGATGATAAAACTAAACTTTTTTTCTGAATATTCTGAGATCATGACAGTTAATTTGACTGACGTTTTGTGCCAAAGGGCGTATGCATATATGCACAGAAACCCATATGCATATCCCATCCGCATTCTGCAACTAAAGTAAAAGAAAAGAAAAACAATAAGCAGATGTTTGTTTGCGTATATTTGCAATCTTCACATTTCTTACTTCCAGATGTTTCTTTTTGCAGATGGGTTTCCGTACAGAATTTGCGCATATATCATATATTATTTTTTTTATATAATATGTGCCTTAGAATTGAAATAGGAGTTGCATATTTCTACTGAGTTAACATTCATTGAGAACAGCTTGTTAACTTTAGGATTTTTTTTAACAAGTCGATCATTTTATCCCTATTTTATTTTGTTTCAGAATGGAAAATGCCTCCAAAGGAGACATAAGTGGACTGAAGCAGAAAGTGTCAATCATGGAGAAAGAACTGAGCAACAATGCTGTGAGACTGAACGCATCCGAAAATGCTAAGAAATCCAGCGAGGAAAAACTGACAAAACTGCAAGAACAGCTAAAAAATATGGAATCTTCCAAGGTGCTGTATTATTGTTGATGCTGATTGCTTTCATTATTGTTGAATTTATATTTGATGATTTTAAGTGCTTAGCAGAAGTGGATTTTTGTTTGCTTTTTTGGTATGCAATGAATTTCTCTGTTTTCTTATTAGATTGTTTGTGCCAATTTGAAGACTTAGAGCGTGATTGGATCATAATCAGATTGTAATTTACTTCTTTGAACATAAGTTTTTACTCTGAATAGTTCTTCTGTGTAGACGTTTCTATTGCTGACTTCTGGTAGCTGTAGTTGTTCTTAGAACCTTGAACTTGAAACATTATGTTGCACGCAAGCTGCAGCCAGTTTGCTTGACAGTTGTTTTAATGCTACCAGTTCAAGAACACACACCAATTTCTATCATTCAGTTTTCCTGTCTACTTTCCATCCCTCGTTTCCCTTGTATATCCCACAGGGCTCCCAGGGACCCCCAAAGCACTAAATTTCTCAAGGACCCTCTTAAAGAATGTGCAGGGGTCCCAGGGATACACTAGAAAAATTATTTTTGGCATTCGCAATGCCACTGGGACCCTCTATCCCGCCTCTATGATCCTCTATTCTGTAAGTGAAGGAGTCCCTGGGACCCCTTGTTTTGCAGGACGATTGGGAGCCCTGATCCCACCTCCATACTACAATGTCTCTACTTTCAGTTTCCGTGCTCAGGATAAAATCAATCATATAAACATGAATAACTATTGTAAATTGTGATTTGTTTTAGAAAGAGAGAAGGGATACACTTGAAGTTGAACCATACCAAGCTTTTTGATAAAGGGAATGCCCTTTTATATTTTACATTAGCATAATAAACGGTTGTGCACTGAGGGAAAAAAAAAAAGACAACTGGTTCTGAAACAACCCCCCAAAAATAAAAAAATCAGTAGGACAAACCTGGCTCTTGCGGAAACAAGAGCCAGAATAGCGCATTTGGTAAAACGTTTACCTCTGACGCGAACATTGCGAGTTCGTTTCCCATCATGGGCACAACTGGGGAAACATGACGGGACATTTTCGCTTTAAATATGATCTGGGACATCACTTCATAGATGTGTTTTAATTTCCTATTAACAACCTATAACGATGGCATCCAGTGCTATGTTGCTTCCTTTTTTTTCTCGCAGAGATCGTCGGAGGACAGCCTGAAGAAGCAGGTGACTGATCTGAAGGATGAGGGGAGGAGGAAGGACTCGCAGAACATCCAGCTGCGCGGGGACCTGAAGAAGGCGACGGGGGCCTTGGGTGCGGTGGAGGCGGAGTGTGCCATGTGGAAGAGCAAGCTGCAGGAGCTGGAGGCCCACCTCTCCTCCCTGGGGGACCTGGGGGCCAGGCTGCAGGTAACAGCCTCCTCCTGCGTTTCGACTACCCTAAAATTACGGCTGCTACCCACATGCATGGGTGCAACTCTTTCAGTTTTACACTGATTTCAGGGTTTTTTAAAGTGTGTCTCAAAATCATAAAGGAGATAATGGAGATCAGTTTGTCAAGATTTATAACTACGCCTTTTATCAAATTGTTATTGCTTTTAACTACTTAATCCACATTCTCATTGATTTAGTGTATTTTTACTGTTTTGGGTTTGTTTTTCGTAAGTTAACTTATTGTGTTTTATAGTCTGTATGTCTTGATTTATGCTGTGCATAAAATATTATGTCCAAATTGTTGTAAGTTTTGCATAAAGCAAGCTTTTTTTTGGTATGATGTAAGTAATATGGTACGTTGAATTGTTGTGAAGTTATTTTGTAGGCTCACTCAGTAACAAGATTGTCAGAAGACAAGCTCCCAGCAGTTTTTGGTAGGCTGGTAACACGGGTCTATGTTTGAAGGTTTACATTTCAGGAATCTGAGGGGAAGAGATGTGAACTGGAAGGTACCATGAAATCCATAGAAAGACAACTGGTTGAGGCTGTCCTTGCGCAGAAAGATACACAGACCAAACTGCAGGTAATAATTATATTACCAGATTTTTCAGACTATAAGGTGCACCCCCCAAATTTTACACAAAATTCAGATTTTATTATATATTTGTTTAGTAGTCATTATAAGGCACAGGAGAATGAATGAAAAATGGTGTTTTACGTCCTCTCGGTCTGGAACAGACACATATGGGACATTTGTAGATACAAAGATGGTGGGAACGATACTGGAGGCAATGCCCGGAGGCAGTGCAACACCAGTAAAGTCCTGAATTTTTAACAATACAGATAAGTGTAGCAGTGACCACGCCTCGGTTAAGCCTCATCGGCTATGGTACCGCCACGTTAATTGCTTTTGTAATAAGGCACAGGGGTTTCACTCTGGGGAAAAAAAGTATCGCTTTATAGTCTGAAAAATATGGTAATGATAAAGTGGATATATATTGCTCTATTTATATCTAAAGTGGATATGTATATTGCTCTCTTTCTCACATAGTCTCTTTGCACTTTGCGTCAAGAATAAGAAAATTATTAGCAAATAAACAATAACAATAAGTCCTTAGCAATGACATGAGCTGTGACATAAATGATCGCACACAAAGCATACACTTAGACACATCTAACGTACAGTACACACCCACACACATATACATGCATGCACATACTGATCACACACACACACGCGCATGCAATTATACAAGTCGTATAGAACTTTTGAACTATAATACACATTTTTTACAAAAACCATAGACTGAAGCCTATCAGTTTAGTGAGAGTAAATTACTGATGTGTTAAATGTTATGCAATGTATTCTGGGCATATGTGGACATGGATAAAAAAAACCCAGCAAAGAATATTAATAATGAAGTGGTGGGAAAATTATGGATACATTAAAGAATGGCTCCATGATTGTGTTCCTTTTTTTAAAATGTTTTTGTTAATGACCTAGGAAGTGACTTAGTGCCTGATGCATTGTTTTTTTAGTTGGTTTTTTTGCTCCATAGTTTTGCATTTAACTTTTTCGCAACATGCTGTTAGAATGCTAGCTACGCCCGAGTTTACCATTACGACGCGCTGCTAGTATGTTAGCATCAGGCAAAATGTCCCTGTGACCGACAGTGATGTGGCTGTTTCCAACTCGTTCATTTAAATACAGAATAACAAGTTGGTTTTCGATTTTCATATCATTAAAAACATTAAAGATTAATCTAAACCACTATACAAAAATAAAGTCACTGTAAGTGTAATCTCCAAAAATTTTAAGAGAAATTATTGAAAAGGGCCAAAATCGGGTGTCCTGAGGGTATTTCTATTCTTAGACTGCAGTGTGCAGAGGGCACATGGAACAGCGAGAGGGGTGTTGAAAGTGTTGATGGCACACACACACATACACGCACACACGCACACGCGCACACACACACACACACACACAAAACCACAGTAACAGTCATGGTACCTCTTAGTTTTACATTTGACCTATTGCTTGTTATAACAATAGCTACTGTGTTGACCCAGGCGTCGGAAGGCAAGAAGCAAGAGCTGGAAGGTAACCTGAAGAACCTTGAGAAACAACTGGCTGAGGCTGTTCATAGTCAGCAAGAAACGAGCGCCGAACTGCAGGTAGGAATACAAGCCATTCAATACTGCACATGGTAGTCTTCCGGTCAGATTTTTCAGTTTTTAAAAAATTTTAAATTGTGTGTGTATTTGACGGTTTAAGGTTTGGGTTAGGGTTAGGGTCAGTTTAGTGTCAGTTTGTAAGGTTAAAAGATACGAATTCTAAGCTTTCGCTTGAAAACGCACATTGTCAAGCAACTGACATCATCTTCCATATTTGGAGGTACTCTGTGCAATATTGAACATCTTGTGGTAAGAATGTTCTAGGGGAACTAACTTATTAGTAGGGGGCAGACTAGATCCTTGATGAGAAAGATATCCTCAGTTTCCAGTCATATACAGATGCGTCATGCTGCCATTATGAGTCTAACTAAGAAATAGTTTGGCCCAGCATGTCCGTCTTCGGCTGGAGAAAATCTTTGTAAGTGTTTCTTGAGCAAAGGCAGGAGAATGGACCAGTAAGGCAGAAAGATAGTAGATGACAGTAAGCAAAGGGAAAAGGCTGAGTCAAAGAGAGTGACAGATTAGAGGAAGTTACAAGCAAACTTCCAGAAGGTGGGGAACTATTTGAGCGAAAGACCCCCCCCCCCCCCCGGTACCCCCATGGGGGGAGGAAGATATTAAGGATCCACTCTACCCCCACCAATAAGATTAGTTCCCCTATTACCAAGGATTCCCATGTCGTTGTTGTAATGTTCTAGTTTTATTCTGGTTTAAACAATACACGCATCGTTACTGTGAATGCCTTGACAAGATTCGTTTTAGTAATCTGGGTTTGGAAGAATGTGTTGCTCCAGACTATGATTTGCAAGTGTTTTGTTGATCAATTGCTCATGTGTGAAAGTAGTTCAGGCATGCTCCTGAAATCAAGATTGAAAACACTGATAGAAAGAGTTCAGGATTGGCCATCTTGTCATCCGGAACCACTCTTCTTCTTCTTCTTCTTCTTCTTCTTCTTCTTCTTCTTCTTCTTCTTCTTCTTCTTCTTCTTCTTCGCTCAGACAGTTTCCTGTCATATGAGCATAGGTGCGTCATGCTGCCGTTATGCGCCTAACTAAGAAATAGTTAGGCGCCCAGCATGTCCGACTTCGGCTGAGAACCACAGTCTTATAAAATCAAATATTTCTGTTAAAATTGATATATGCAAACACTATCCCCACCAATCCTGTGTACACAGACACAGGAAATATTTGTTTAATGTGGTCACCCTTCAGGATTGGGAAGATTCATAGAACATTGAAACATATCATTTCAGGATTCTGATTGAGAGAATGTTTTACTTTCACCCATGATTGGTTGTCTTACTCTGCCAACACCATCATGACATATAACAACATCATGAACTACATCAACATGATCACCTTTTTTGTTTTAATGTAAAGGAATTAGAACATTGAATTAACCTTTTGACTGCCACATCCTTACAAAAAGTAATGATGTAAGTGATTGTGTTATCAGTTCAGTGAGAGTAATTCAGGAATGCAGTTTATGCTTTAAAGCAATCAGGTGTAAGCGACTTAGGACACCCATTTCACCGCCAGGTGGCAATCAAACCAGTAGGGGCTTAGCGAGTAATATTCTTAGTTGGGGGTAGAGAGATGGGGAGATGAGTCCCTCCCTCTCTCCCTCTCTCTACCCCCAACTAAGAATATCACACGCTAAGCCCCTACTGGTTTGATTGCCACCTGGCGTTGAAATGGGCGTCCTAAGTATCTTGAGAGTCTTTTTTCCACATTTACTCCAAGAATTCCTTTTTCCATTTTTTCCCCTCATTTTGTTCTGTCAGTCAAAGGAGTTAGGAGTTATTTTTATTGTTTTCTTTTCTGAAGAAAAGAAATTGTGTAACTGGTATTTTATGAATGATACAGTGTACTGGTATTCGTTTGGATACTTTTTACTCTTTTTTTTTAATAGAAATGGAACGGATTTTCAAAAACTAAAAGACTACCATATTTTTTGGACTATAACTAGAGTATAAGGTGCACCTTTATATAAGGCGCAACCCCCACATTTTAGCCAAATTTCAGATTGTGTTATTACCTTTTCATACTAATTTTGTTTAAGTCATATTGTAAAGTCATATTATAAGTCTTGACAATTGAAATCTCCAAGTAAGGCCTTACAAGTGGGTCTTGTGCCCTGAGCAATCTGGGGGGATGCAAAGTATCGAAATCTCATTCTTTATAGTCTGTGTCAGAAAAATCACAACGGTACATGGCAGCTTTTCATCTATCAAGTGTAAGGCGCGGGGGTCTGAATCTGGGGGGAAAGTATCGCCTTATAGTCCGAAAAATACGGTACATGGCAGCTTTTCATCTATCAAGTTA
>JAGGCT020000913.1:0-25000 GCA_017654935.2 Phymorhynchus buccinoides
CAATAGCGTGTCGATTACCATTGTGTACAATTAATTGAAGAATGTTCCCCAATTTCTATTTCAGAATAAGTGAAATGGTATTGCGCATGTACGAGTTCAATGCAATTAACCGTGGGTGGGTTCGCTTTCCATCAAAGGCAACAGGTCTGGACAACAGTTAGTTGAGAACTTCTTGTTTATTCGCCAGAAGGAATAAGGAGATATGAAGGGCACAAAGAGAAATCCTCTGAAAAGAAAACCAATAAAATATGCTTAATAAAACAACTAGCAAATCCAAAGTCAAGACTGCTATATAAACAGTCATAATTCCAAAACACTTTGAACACACAAAACATCACAAATGACAAAACTACTGGAATTGCCAAAATAATCAGAACCAATTAACAAGTTACAAAAGTTATACAATTTCCATCAGAAAGAATTCAATAAGCCCAACAAGTACTTGAATTGAAAAGCTGGTGCTTTAGACCCCAAAAATAATGCTTCCATTGAAAACATTACAATGCTCAAAATATAACAAGTTCCATTTTGGAATGGATGCATTTAAAAGAAAGTTACAATTACAATAAAGGATGCAATGAACCAATAAGTAAAATAACCTTTCACCAAAAACTTGACTCAATAATAAAGTAAGATAATACTAACCTCATCAGTGTGATAACATCTGGACAATATCAGTTGGATGTTACACATTCAAAGTCTGGAGCAGAAGTGATCAAATTCAGCTCAACTACATTCCCACTAGCGGCTAAGCAAAAACTCAACTCAGAGAAATGCACACAGCAAATCATGCTTTTCATGAGTTCACAAAAAGTAGGACAACCAGTAGATAGGGTTGTATACATCAAACTATCTACGGGAGGAAACTGCTCTTACTTGAAAAGGGTAAGCATTTAGTGGGTTATCTCTCTTTGATCATACTAACAACTGCTTGACTGGCAAATGACTGAAAGATCAAATAGACAATTAGGAAATATGAAAACAGTTAAAAGAACAGTACTAAAATATTAGGGCAAAACTAATTATGTACAAAATAATTATTCCACCTTCTACTTCCAATCCTCTACATGCTCGCAACTTGCACTCCTCTACATACTCACAACTTCCACTCTTCTACATAAGCACATTATATTGACTGCAAAACTAAAAAGCAGAAGTTTAAGTAGAAGCATTTGGTGTTGTAGGTTCCAGATTACTACGACATCATCAAGAACCCCATGGACCTCTCCACCATGATGTCCAAGATTGACCTGCACAAGTACAACACCGCCAGTGCCTTCCTGGACGACATCTTCCTCATCTGCAGCAACGCTCTGGAGTACAACCCGGATCGAGGACCGACAGGTAAGGCGGCTCTTGGGATGATTGATACTGCTGTCCTGACTATATATTGGATAGGAATGGCTGGCAAACATATCGCTTCTGCAAAACATAAAGCATTGCGCAATTTCATGTTGCTGATATTTTCCTGTTGTTCCTGTCCTATTGATGATTAGAAGTATGCCACAGAAGTAATTATTCTTGGCATGTGTAGGATCCATGAAGTCTGAATTTAATTTTAAAAAAGCTCTCTAAAAATGAAAAAGTGATCATATTATGCCAAGATGCGCCAGTTTGTATGTTTCTGTATGTATTTCCAGGCACTATAATAAATACCAATTTTTATCTCTTTAACCCTCTCACTCTGATCACTCTGAACAAGAATCGATCATAATATCCTGAGTCAAGGGGACTAACTCCGAACGTCACACCAAATCTTTTATTTAAAAAAATCACCCAGAATAAAGTCTAACTCGCATTTCATTTCTGAAAGGTGCATATTGAATAGCAATGATGATATTTTCATTCAAAAGCTAACAATGTCCCACAACAAACCATGAATTAGAAGAAAAAATCAGTAATGGCACTCCAAACATCCGACCAGGTCAATACTGCCCGCGTCACGTGAAGAAAAAAAAGGCGAAACTTTGAAAATTCCGTTAAAAAAGACTATTGAGTGGTTTCCCTTGCTGTAAAGACCAAAAACGGACCAGGGAGTGTCAGAAACAGGAAGAACTAACTTAATATATTGCATTGTGGGTAGGGGGAAAGTGAATGTGAACCTACTAGACCTGGTGTTCAGCGGCGGCTATCGGGGGTTACGGGATTCAGATAGGCCATTTTTGACGGGAGGTCCTGGAGATTGCGGGGATCAGAGAGTTAAGGAATAGCTTAACTCACTCTTTACTGGCCGATTCCTTCCCTTTACAACCATTCAATACTAATGTACGCTATAGCGTTTAACCATTCACAATTCACAACTCTGCGAAGCCATGCAACCCAAACCGGTATAGAAGTGTTCCTTTACGGTCCCTTAATAGTTTTCAACCAATGAAATCACTTCCAGTCTATTTTTTGTACCGCAATGAATGAAAACGAGTCGCTACCCCTCTCTTCGTCTTTGTTATGCTTTTTTTAAAATCTGCTAATAATAAAAAATTTACTTTGGAATTATAACATATGCTAGCTTTTATTATTATAAACAATACCGCAAATTTTCAAAACTGCGGTTAAGCATTATTTTTTAAATAATTTTTATGTAATGATGCAAACCCGCCTGGTATGGAACGTTTGTGCGTGGCATGTACGCTATAGCGTACAGTAGTATAGAGAGAGTTAATTCTGTGAGACAGCATACCGCATGCAGCTATTTTACAGTATACATACATTTCTGTTAGTAGCTGTGAAAACCCCCCATTGAATTGGTTTTCCAATGTTTCATATATTGGTTGGTGTGGGCAGATCGTGGGATACGTCACCGTGCCTGTGCTCTGCGTGACATGGCCCAGGCCTTGCTGAAGACCGAGTTGGACCCTGAGTTTGAGAGGCTGTGTCAGGAGATTGCACAGTCCAGAAAGAGCAGGGGTCAGTAGCTTCCATTAGTGAATGGAATGTTGAGGCCTTTGGCTATACAAACTCGGTTTGGAGTAAATAGGAATCTTGGGACCTTTTAAAGACCTGTGAAGTTTGTGGTTTGTTGCGATATATTTAAAAATCCTTCATACTTAGATGAACGTTTTTGTGTAAGAGATAATTGAGAGTGGCATATTCTATTTCTAAATTATCAGTCTTGAATTTTCTTTTTGTTGATTTCTTTGTATTCCACTGTATAACATTAACAGTTGTTGAAACAATGAAAGTCAAGACTTATACAATAATTTTGTGTGTGTGTGTAAAAGAGGTAGTTGACAATGACATTCTATTTCTAAATTACTAGTCATGAATTTTCTTTTTGTTGATTTCTGAATATTTCCACTGTATAACACTTGTTGAAGACAAGACGGTTATGCAAAAACTTTTGAATTGTCAGCTTTGAGAGATGTTAATAATGCATGTCATATTTTTTTTACTATAAGCCAATACTTTTTTCCCCTCTGGGCAGACTACTAAAAGAGTAAGAAAATAGAACAAAATCTACCATTTTGTGTAAAATTTGGAGGGTACATCTTATAATCAGGTGTGCCTTATAGTCCGAAAAATATGGTAGTTATAAAGCACTTGTTTTTTCTTCTGTCCTCTATGTCTAGGTGCTGACTCGTCCAAGACTGCTCCTGCCTTTTACCATACTCGCCCTCTTATTGGCAAATATGCAACCACTGACAGTGTTCCTGAATCTGCAAAAAGTGTTCCATCTCTGCCCAATGTGTCCTCAGTCCCAGAAGGGAGCCGCTACAGTCGTCGGGTTCGTGGATTGGATGCTGACCGCACCCTCTCTCCGCAGGTCGAAATGAAAGACGCAGAGGTGGAGAAATCT
This sequence comes from Phymorhynchus buccinoides, assembly GCA_017654935.2. Classification (NCBI taxonomy): domain Eukaryota; kingdom Metazoa; phylum Mollusca; class Gastropoda; order Neogastropoda; family Raphitomidae; genus Phymorhynchus; species Phymorhynchus buccinoides. Next base: position 3,794 of record JAGGCT020000913.1, read on the forward strand.
CCCATGAGTTCGAAACAGGACTCTAGTAATAAAGGGCAATCGATTGTCACGGAAACGTCCACACCTCAAAGTGAATCTGAGGGAACTGAAAAGAGCACCAAGAAAGTGAGTGACCAGAAACTCCTTCCGAGCAGTGCCGATCAATCTGAAAAGAGTGTCGAGCCCTCCAGGGATCAGGCCAACTGCCTGTGCCCAAGCTCCTCAAGCAAAGGGCTGACTCCTAATCACTCGGGGAAAAACTCCAAAGGCAGCAGCGACAGCAAACCTTCATCAGTGCGAGCCACCAAGAAAGCCATGATTAAGAAGTGCCCGTGGCTGGCCACCCGCCGACGCCGACGTCACCATTCCACCCCAGCCCACAGGCAGGAGCTGGCCAGCCCAGGGTCTGATCTGGAGATGGTCACTGACGAAGATTCTGCGAACTTTGAATCCACCCCTGACTCAAAGCAGCCGGAGGTGTGGGACACCTTGCCCAGGAGCCAGCACGAGCACTCCCCGACATCCGCCGCCAACCCAGCCAACGTGAACAGCGGGAGAAGAACCCGTGGGAGCATCGACCACTTGGTAGAGCTGCACCCGGCGGAAGGGAGTGCCAAGGATCAGCCGAAGGACCCCTCCAGCCTGCACAGCAAAGGCAGCGTGGACAGCCAACCCCATAAGTCAGCGGCGGCCCGCAGTCTGGATGTGGAGCTGATGGGGGTGGCCATGGACAGCGGCATCAGCAGCGAGAGCAACGGAGACTCCAGGGACAGCCTGGACCACAACAACAGCAACCGCACGGGGGGAAATGTAAGTGGTACAACATACCTTTACCTGGAATTGGCCCTTCAAAAGGGTTAGAAATATGTATTATCAGAAAATGATTTGGGAATAAATGTTCCACTTATCTAAATTATTGTTCTCCCCAGGTTTGTCTTTAAAAAAAAATTTAAGCAGTAGTTGATATGGGTAATTTTTAATGTTTTAGTTTCATTAATTATAACTACATCCAGTCCCAACCCCGCCCTCATTGTCCATCCTCTCTTTTTCCATCTCCTTTTATTAAATTTAACAGAATGCTAAATTTACACGGGCAATTGTAGGCCATTTCTTACTGTGATAATCTAATTTTTTTACATTGCAATTTTTGTTCTTAGTAAGTTAATTCAACAAATACTGGAGTACAAGTTTTATGGAAGAGACTTGTTTTGTTTGTAATGAATGAAGTATATTGTGTTTATTTTCAGGCTGAAAATCAAGAGCATGTGGGCGACAGCACTCATGCTGTTGCATCAACATCAGGTAAATACAAATTTAACTCCTCCATTTCAAACTTGGGATTTATTTTTTATCGTATCTATAAAACAAAAATTGTGGAAATAACTTTTATTTTGCACACAACCAGTCATAATTTTTGCGTTCAATTTCCGTTCTTTTTAAAATTTTCAGTTTCAAATCAGAAACTGCATTTGATTGGGTTTTTCATTGCAAATAGTAAAGATTTAGGAAGGAATTGAAAAAATAGCAAAGTTAGAACACTCGACTGAGTACTGAAATTCTGTTGTGAATAGTTAGAGAAAATGACAAGCAACTACTCAACTTTTGTAAAAATCTGTGCATATGTCCATTTTTATATCAATCTATTGGTCCTTGACTCTGAGACCCAAGAATGCTTACACAACCATCGAAAAACGCTATGGGTTAAGAAATGAAGAAGAAGAGGGAAAAAAACGGCATTTGCAACTCTGGCTGATTACGCACGATCCGCGATGTGTCGACCAAATCGGAACTGTGCTTTGCAAAACGAGCTGGATACGACACCAACAGTCTTTTGAAAGGGTTGGTTGTTTTTCAAGGAAGAGGGCGATGACATCCACGATTAGAGTCAGTTGTAAAGTAAGGACTTCGGTTAGACTTAGAACACAGTGCTCTCTCTCTCTCTCTCTCTCTGTCTCTCTCTCTCTCTCTCTCATTTTTCAACAATTCTTTTCACCCTTCTTTCTCCCAGTTGCATCCCTCTTTCCTCATATTAGGTGCCTTTATAGCTACTGTCTCAATTTATTAAACATCTTTTGTCTCCTTGTCCCACCACATGATGCATCCTCTCTCCTCTCCCCCTGTATTATGCAACACACACACACATAAACTTGGACAAGGACCGGCTGAAGGGTCTTCTGAACAAACTGGTTTAATAAAAAATGAAAGGAAAACAAACCTTTAAACAAAGTTTTCAAAATTTTTGTGTGTGAACTTTTATTATGCCGCTCAATTTTGTTCGTGAGGGGAGCCAATGGGCTCCTTTTTTTTCAGATAAGGGAGCACCTAGAATCAACACTGAACAATCATCAGCCTATGGTATTGGTACATTGATGCCCCTATTTTTGTCAGTACCCGTATCCTGGTGTAAGTGGTCACTAAGGGGGGTATATCAAGTTAATGCTGGCCTGAAGGATTTTTACAAGGTCAACATTAAAATCAAGTTTAACATTCAAGTGATGGTAAAGGTCAGGGCTGCCACTTGAATTTCTCAGATGGACACAAATTGTAGCTTCTTAGGAGTGATGTGGAGTCATTGTTCAGGGCAAAGCTGGTAATTCGTGCATTTCAAATTTTTTTAATGAAAATTAATGCTTGTGAACCAAACTTTAACATAGGCATAGCTTGGCAATAAACAAAAAAAAATATTCATGCCCTTACGGCTTACCCCGTGGCTTCCTGAAGTTAGCCCTCCATGATATTAACGGGAGCAGGCGTTGTTTCAGCCTCGTTTACGCGGACACGTTCCCGCACACAGAACCCGCTGCAGGTGAGCGCCCTGGCAGCCTTGGAAGCAGAGATGGGGCAGGTGGTGGTGGTGGTGGACAAGGACCGGCTGAAGGGCCTTCTGGACAAAGTGGTGCACAGCACTAAAGGCTTCACTGTGGAGAGGCTGCAGCACTTGTACAGCGTGCTGAGCTGCACCATCTACAACCACAGATACCAGCTGGACAAGACCCTCTTGGTTCAGGTGGGCTGTGCAGATGTGTGTGTGTTTTCTACCTTGTCAAAAACTTTTCGCATGTAAATAGTTACAGATGCATGTTGAAGTTACCTAACAAATACTAGTACATAACATGCACTCTTTATCCTTAAATCAAAATGCACTTTTAATTCTTGGTGATGGTTTGATTGCTCAAAGTGGAACCTGAATTTATTATTTTTAATAATAAAATTGTTGTCCGAACCTCAAAAGGCACAGATGTCAATGCATCTCAAACCTGATTGTAACAATGTTATTAGCATCCTTGTTATGGCTTGGAGGAATGTGTGAATACTGTTTCTGGTTCTGGTTGAAATACGTTGAAGAAGCCTATGAAGTTTTCAACCTTCATCTCTACTGAAGCTTCACCAAGATATACCTGCCATTTGGTGTGTTAAGGGGTGGAAGGGGATAAGTGGGTGGGCAGGCAGTATTCACTTTTTTGTTTGGTATTAAGAAAGGGGAAGATATGTATATTGTTTTATCCTTTAAGTTTAGCTAAGGAACTTTCCAATCCTGATGTGTGATTTGAATATTCAAATTTTGTTCCTGCTTTCATTCATGGAGCATTACTGTTCCAGGAAATGGAAGTTGCTGTGGAGAATGCCTGTCTGGAAACGGAGTATCACTGATGACAAGCTTGCTGTCCGCAACACTCCTGCATCGTGCGGATGATCTCATGGTGCTTGCCCATCACTGCCACTTGCCTGCCATCAGGGGTGTCCTTTGACTTCAGTTGTTCGTTTGTGCATTCTGGTGTGCCGGGGCCTGATTTGTCAGGGATTTTTTCTTTCATTTTTATTTGTTTGTTTAAATTTTCTTTTCTTTTTTATGATATATAAAACCAGATCTATTGTAGGTTTTCTGTTTATACATTTGTCTATATATTTTTATCTTGTCATTTACAGTCTACAATTTAATTTATGAGAGCATGTTTCGCTTCCCCCGTCCCTCCCATTCAAGTATTTTGTCCTTCAAATCTTCTATTTATTTAACTTAACTTATATATAGTTTAGTATGTTTGTTATATCGTGGGATGAGATAATGGTTGTATGTTGTGTGATTGAGCTCATAATTGACACAGAATTGTTTGTGTGTTCATGTGATACTTGTCACAGCAGCTGGCCTTTTTGTGCACCATTAGTTACTCCTAAAAATCACTTGCCATTTTAAAGTCAAAGCTGCATCCCACATTATTTTATTCCCCTTGAGGCTGTTTTCTCCTCTCTCAAAACACCACTTGTTTTTGAATCGGGGAAAGTAGAAGGATGATCATCATATACTAATCATTTTGGCACAAACTGTTGATCTGTTTACACATTTCCTTGTCCCAGGAAAGGTAGTTCAACGCTTTCTGATCAGGTTTACAGCTGCATGTTTGAATTCAGGGCTGCTGTTCTTTCTATCTTACCCTGATTTGCCTTTGCAGCAGTAATTTTGTTACCTCATTTGTTTTGTATAAAGGAAGTGGTTAGCAAAGTAGGTAGCAATAAAACAAACTGGAAGCATTGGTAGCAGTTGTAGTAAGGCATGAGAAACGTGTCCTTTGCTTTGGTTCTTAAAAAAAAGCAAAAAGCTGATGCATGTTTGTGTAGGTAAGATGTTTTTAAAATCATGAACATGTCTGATCCACATTTTTTGACGCAAGAGATATAATAAACCTGCAGCAAAATGTTTATTTTAGTGCAATCATAGTTGCCAACGCACACATAAAATACAGTTCTGCCCCCCCCCCCCCCCCTTCCCTCTATCTAGTGTAAGGCTTTCCCCATATCACCCTCATACCTTTCTTATAACATCACTTTTCAGTTTTTCTGATCTGCAAACCACTTATACAAGACTTCCAGAAATGTGTTTGGCTGTGTGTATGACCTATTCAGTCCCTAATTCCTATATTTTTTTTCATCTGTGCTGAGACAATGCTTCTCTATCTCGGGTAAGGCTACAGCCCATCATACTTGATGGTCCGGTGTTAGATCTAGAGATTGTAATGAAATATTCCCATGTACAAAGATTGCTTATGTTTGGAACATTCATTTCATGTGACCCAAAAATACATTTCCAGAAAGTTTTCTATTAAAGTCTAGAATATGAGAATAAAGAGCACAGCAGTCTGGTCTGCATTCCTGGCACCCCCCTCCCCCGCCTGAAAATAATAGCTTCCACTCCTGTGCCTTCAATATCAAAAGGGTAACCTATTTTAGGGTGCATCAAAAATGTTGCTTTCCACTTGAAGATTTGTTTCTGCATAGAGAGGATGGAAGAGTTAAGAAAAAGAAAAAAATAATATTAAATTATTTGCTTGATCAATCTGTTATTAATTATTTAAACGCATGTGAACAGAAAGGTAAAAAAGAAAACATTTTGTGTGTGTGTTTCCCCTTGTTTTTTCTGTTTCACATCCTGTAATGTTGATCCTCATTTTATTTGTGTATGCGGTGGTTGATCCACACTTTGCATGTCTTGGGTGTTGGACCTGGTGCCTGGAAAAGTCTTTAGGAAGATGTTTTACACACATGTCATGTCATGTTGAAACTGTGCTAAACATGGTTGATATTAAACAACGAATTGTAGTTGCTAAAAGAACAAACACAAAAGTGAAAAAGGTATTTGAATGAAATAAACATCATCATCAAAAAGTACTTGAATGAAATGGTCATCATCGTGGTTTCATACAAGATTGTTTCCAAACATGGCATTTACTTGCTTGATATGGTTGTGTTCATTCCAGTCTGACAATCCATTCTGCTGTTGTTATAAAGAATGCTGTCAGACATTTAAAATCCAATTAACTTTTGTATTAACGTTTTGATACTAACCATCTGCCGAATAGCTAGTCTCTGTTAATTATGTAATAATCTGAGAGGAAAGACAGCTCGTAGAAATGATCAGATCACTTCCCCCTTTTTCTGTCATTTTTAAAGGGTGTTCATTCCTAATTGTGTCTTTTCTAGTTCTTGCCAGCTTTAGCATGCAATATATTTGTTTTACAATGTAAGTGTTCAGATTTTTAAGGCCAAGGAGGGTCTAATCAAGAGGAAAGTATGGAATGAAGCTGAAAGTAATCATTATGTAAGTGACTGTTGTGATACATGTGTGTTGATACTGTCTGAAGAATAATAGAGGTAGCACATTGCAGTCTGACCTTTTACACCATGTGACTTAGTACACACCATGTAGCCTTGTCAGTGCTTATGTATTGAAGAATATTCAGAATTTACTGATTGCTCGTGAGGTAATGAGGCAGAAATATTCAGTGTTTTGGCCATTTCTGCTGATCACCCATAATATCTAAAAAGAGTTTTTCACCCCTTGAAGTTGATCAAATGAAGTCAACTTTGCTAAAACCGCATCTATGAATTTTAAGTAAATATTTAGTTAACTTAGAACCCTAATGGAACTTAAGTAGCAATAAATGTGAAGTTATGCAGTTCCACACTAAAGTTGAAGTGTTCATTTAAAAAAACAAATGCATTAACTGTTGATTCAGGGCGTCATCAGTTTTTACTTGTCATTTTTCATTATTGGTTTTTAGGTGACATATGCTGAAAACAGAATTTATGGGACCATTAATTTATGCTCAAACGTATCGCTTTACTGATGTTAACTCTTCTAGTACCATGGGCGAATGTAATTCGCTCAAGACATCACTACACTCCCACCAAATGCAGACATTCACTGCCAAGCACCCTGCCATTTTTGTCTATCTTTAGAGCTTCTGTCACTGTTTCCTCCGTTAAAGTATTGCATGCGTACTTGAAAAAATAGTTATTGTCAGTTCAGATGCAACGGATAATCAATGTAGGATTTTAAAAATTTTCCAGGAGCACCCATGTAATGGCAGATACTGAGATAAAATTTAAAAAATTGCATTATGCCAGCAGACCTGACTACTGCTACGATTTGGCCGTAGCAGCTACGAAAAATAAAGCTTCACTACGGAGCTACGGCAACCTTATTATTGCTACGAAAAAAACAAAATTGCCGCCGCATTTTATTTTTCCTTATGCCGTTCCCGGTTTTGTCTGTTTCTAAGAGCAGATGCCGTGTCAGGCGCGATAACCTAGTCACTTCCGTTTTTATCAAAGTGACTGCGCATGCGTTCTTATTACTTTCTTGGGAAAAAAATGGCAGACTCCAGCAGCAGTAGCGATTCGGGAGATGTTTCAAACGAACCCAAACCAGAAACCGAAAATCATCTGCCACACCATCTTGTTCTAAGAAAAAACATCGGCCTGCCGCACAAGTTTTCAAAATAGCTTACACGGAGGAGTGGCCTTGCATCGTCAGAAGTTGACTCGGTGCGAACCATGCTCACTGCAACTGACCTCTGCCATGCGGACTTCTCTGTGAATCATGGCGGTAGAGACGATTGCCGTCAACACGTTCAATCGGCGAAACATAAGCAGTGCGTTTCGGCTCAGGAAGAGAACAAATCGATTGCCGTCGTTTGTGGATGCTACGGAAAAATTTGCCATGCTACTGAAAATTGATGGCTGGGCTACTGATTGGGAAAATTCCAAGTAGGCAGGTCTGTACCAGATGTTTTTAATATATACTGATGGAAAAAAGTTAGAGACCAGTCACACACACATGCACAACTTTCCAACCACGAATGGTAATGCAATTTTTTTGGGCAAGCATTTAATTCATTATCTCGTCAAGGACTTGCAATTTTCGTTTTGAACCCCTATGTTTGAGGGCTCGCGGAAAGCAAACGGATAATCAAATCGTAATGAAATTTGGTACTCTGATTACGAGATAATGAATTAAATGCTTGCCCCCAAAAATTGCATTACCATTCGTGGTTGGAAAGTTGTGCATGTGTGTGCGACTGGTCCCTAACTTTTTTCCATCAGTATATTTTAAGTAATGTTCCTCGTGGTATTAAGATTTTTTTTAATAATAAATTGCAGAAATCGATTTTCTTTTCATCAAATGCCCATATCATAAACAACTCAATGTGTTGTAATTTACAAAGCACATGACATGGTCATTCTTCTCAGGGGCTATTCACATTTCCATTTATTAAATTTAGTAATTTGAAGATCAAAGATTTCATAGTATAGATTGTATAAAGTGCATTTGAGCATGTAAGGATGGATTGGTTTGAGCGATACACATGATGTGCTAATATAAAATCCAGTATCCAAATATAAAGATTACATGTCTGTCTGCGTGTGTAAGGCATTTAATTAACTTTACTTCCTAATATTCATTATTGTATTGTTGTGTAAAAAGAACTTGTCGATTATTATATAAAAAGAATTTCAGGACTGATGTTTTGCTTATGAAAGAATGATGCACAACTGTTGAGATTATAAAAGATTTTTAAACAAAATCCATTTTAAAAAAAAGAAGCATCTAGTAGTAGTATCTCCCCTACTTCCCTTTTTGTTAAGTATGTGTGCATGCGCATTCCCCCATGCGCATCCCCCCCCCCCCCCCATTTGTATGTGTGTGTGCAATGAGTTCTTGTGTACATTACTATTATTATCAAATAAAGATTGATGAGTACCTTAACCAGTTTTATCAAATATGCTTGATCACTTCAAACAGGGCAGCATTGTCATGCGGTTAAAGCTCTGTATCAAAGCTCATGTGACTTTACCATCAAACCAACTTGCAGCATAATCATGGGCCAGTATACAAACAGCGTTGGACACTTACTCATCATTACTTTCTTTTTGTCCTCACTAAGATTGCTGCTGACCATCTATGCACTTGGACTCAAAATGGCATATTGTAACCTCCCAACTATGATCTCTGGGAAGCCAAACTGTTTGTATTTTTATATTATTTTGTATAACAAAATGTGTTGATAAAATGAGCTGAGAACTGGTGAACATTGTGTGACTTTGAATAATAGATCTAGAATTGTTTGTGTGTGTGTTTGTAATGGGCTTTGTATAAGGGTTTACCTTTGCGTTGGAATACATGTGGAAACATTTGGTCATTTGTGTTTTGGGATGTATGCAGGAGAATGATAAATATTGTGAATAAGAAATAAAAATTAAAATGGTGTAAATATTTATCATTACAAGAAAGTACATATCGCTGTACGCAAAGCAAAGAGACGTACAGGGTTCCCACCCTTCAGATCTTTTACAATATAAGGACCTTATAAGCACCGTTTCACTTCTCATAAGGACGTAAACCGTCTGGAGCCTAAAGAAAATTCTCTAAAAATCTGTGCCCATTGACGCCAAGTTCAGTGATATAGCGCACACAAAACATCGCGCCTTCCTGGGATCTTTGTCTGTCCTAATCCAGTACTTATAATCACCGTCTTTTAACCAGCGATCTTGGAAAGAGCATTTTCCTGGCATCTTGCTTTCTTCATGAGAACGCGGCAACGTTGTCGACCGGTTACTTCTGGTCAGGCTCATTGAGCGAGTTTGGTGATTTACCTCTCTTGTTACGTCATCTGCTCCACTTCCACTTCATTCTGAACGCGATTGGACGCAAATGCGGTCAAAATCTGTCATTTTTCAAAGGTTTAAGACTAAATGTGCACACTTCGGATTTTTTTTTGTCCTTTGCCAAAAAATAATGACTTTTTGTTATCCATAAGGACCTAAGTACTTTCTGTAAGGACCGATAGGTTAAATATAAGCACCTATAAGGCCCATCCACAAATATAAAAACCTGTAAGGACAGTGGGAACCCTGGACGTAAGTCGAAAGACGTCACTTCACATGAGGAATGCATGAAAAACTAAATGTTTTGGTAATTTCAAGTCAAATTGCGTTTTTTGTTCATTTAGCGTCGCCATCAGTGTTTGCAAATTGTTTTACAGCTGTGTTAGATGATACAGCTTGTCTTGATCAACACATCGAAGTTGACCAATTTTGACTTATGTCTATGTCTTGCGCACAGCGATATAAAAGCATCATTGGGTACATGATAGACAACTTGCATACAATTCTCAAGCAAACATTTACCAAATAAAAACCACATCTTTATTCATGTTATTTACATGAAATACCACCAAAAAATATTCATTGTCACATGAGGTAATGAGAATCAGTACAAAAGCTGGCAAATAAATTCACTGTACTTGTGTGAAAATCTTTGACAATGAATTTCACAGAAAAATAAATAATGCATGCCAGATATATCTACGTTTTCATACTAACAGTAAAGGAAAAAAAATTGTTCACAAGCAGACATCAAATGATCAAAACATTAATTCAACTGTTACAGTACTTTAGTTTTAGAAACTTGTTTAATAAAATAAAATAAAAACTAGTAAAACCATTTACAATCAATTTAAATGATTGAGATGAAACAAGGACCAAGGTCAATACAAGCAGTCGTAATCACTCTACACATTTTCGTGCTGTTTTTTAATCTGACAACTTTCATCAAACACAATTGTACAGAATGGAGGAAAAGCTGAGATGAAAAGTTCACAGTATGGTCACAGGTGAAAGACGTTGCTGGAAGGAGCTGAGGGTGTGGCTTTTCACCTTGGGTATCGCTCCACAATCATGGCGTGTCCCTGGCAAATAAAAAGGTTGGCCGTCTTGTACTTTAGTTACACCCCTCATGTTTATGACCCTCAATCTCAAAGCCTGCTTTCAGTTTTATGAAAATAATCATAGGCTGATCCTATCCCTTTCCCAAAAATGGCAGATTGTGGCCTTCAGTAAAACTTTGAGGGGGGTGACTAAAGTACAGGATAGCCTAAAGGCTTTCTCTTCCAATTCCTTGCCAAATGAACACGGATACACTGTCTAGAGCATTAGTTGCCAGAACTAAATCTTCAATTACCACACGGTTCAAAATGAGATTCAGAATAACAAACTCGCACAGAAACACTGACCAGCCATCAACACAAGATGTGCACCCCCTCCCGACAAGACGCTTCAGTTTAATGAGAACATAGAGAAAGAATAACTGAAATCGACAATGTGTATCCACAATTCTTGTATATTGTGGGAACAACACTAGATTGTGAAAAAGTAAAACTTACCGGCATCAACATTGTACAAGCTACAACACAAAACTTATCCAAGATGAGAATGGAAGTAGACCAGGAATCAGTAGCATCAACAAACACCTAGATTATTATAATACCGTAATAAGGCAATATTTTTTTCTCCAATTTCGACCTATGCGTCTAATAAACGAGGGCGCCCTATTAGTGAACAAAATCGTGAGAAGAGAGGCAACGATTGCCGTACTCAGCAGTCTACTGTCAGTCAACATCAAAAAGTGGTAATGAGTCGTCGATACGACGAATACTCGCGTTAAAATGCTTAAAAATCCTTATCATCTGATATACCGTCCAAACAGATGACATGACCCTTCACTGGATGTAAAAAGCATCGTTGTAGAGCTTATAATGACATAATTCTACCAGTTTTCGCGAAGAAAGGCCGAACACAACAACCGGAAGTCGCAAAAACGGAAGTTTGATTATTTGAGAAGGGGGCCAACTCTCGTTTATGACAGAAGTAATGGCGGTCGGTAAGCGTTTACGGGCTTCAAATTTCAACTTTCTTTTGCGAGGTGTGTATCGCCTTGCAAACGAGGGCGCCTTTTACTTTAATTTTTTCTTGAAAATTGCCCTATTCTCCTTATACACAGCAGCGCCTAATGATCCAAAAAATACGGTAATAGGAATTGAACCAATAATACAGGGAAAGTTTCTTACCAATCCACCGGCAGCGCAGGCAGCAACCAAAGCAAACTGTCCGTCCTCCTTGTGCAGTCGATTGGCGGCGGTGGTCACCAGACGTATGCCCGTGGCACCAAACGGGTGGCCCAGCGACAGGGACCCTCCCCACAAGTTCAACTTGTCCATGGGTGGAGCACCAGCCTGTTGGGAACATTTGGTCAAACATTTATAATTATTTTAAGCATTGACGTGAATCTTTAAAACAGACTTCAGGATTATACAGTAGCTAAGGTTCTTGTAAGTTATTTGAGAGTGAGGAGATGGCAAGAGGTAGGGAGGGGTGGGAGGGTTTCTCCCATATCGCATCGATCTTTTGAAGAAATCCAAGGCTAGTTAATATATGAAATTTAGAAAGCTGCCGTACCTCAGCCATGAGCCATCGTTAAAACCTATTAATTAACCCATGCATGCCTCATGCAGAATCCTTGAAAGCCATTTGAGCCCATCAGCTACCAGTGCGCTTTGGCATGTAAATAATGGTACCAATCGCTACCATGTATCATTGTATGCTTCAAAAGAGTGCTCTCTGGAAACCATAAAAAAATATTTGTGCACAAGAAATTTTTCCAGGTGTATTTACAATACAAAAAAGCACTTCTTTTGGGGGGGCAGGAAATGGATTGAGGGCAAACTTGTTCTCCAGTCTTGATTTGGAAATACAATAACACTAAAAAAAATTATATGAGATTATTGCTACAGGAGAACACACAAAGAGCTCACCTTAGCTTTGCGTCCCATCATGTTGGTTCCAAACCAGTCCGAGTCCAGGGCTTTCATGTTCGCCAGCACCTGACCCTGTCACACACAGCTAAAGTCTGTAAAGGGGCCAACTCGCACTGCGATTTCAGTTGTACAACTATCTCACTCAGCCACTGCGACATCTGTAAGGCATGATTCTGATGAAACACTACTGTTTAAATGAATCCGATGAAATCCTACTAGTTTCGTTCACTGTAGTCATGTAGACCCCAATACACATGTCATAAAATGTCTGATAAAAAATACAGATATTTCATCAGTTTTGTGTATGGGGGGACTACAGATATAGTGAGTACCGGTAGTAGGATTTCATAGTTCAGTTAGACTAATATTTCACAAGAATCATGCCTCACGAGTTGAATAGTTGTATGACTGCAGTGAGTCGGCCCCTTGAAGCACAGACTGAAACCCTTTCGCCGTTGACGTCGCATTTCTGCACCACTTTGATTTAACACCCACACTTTATATTGCTCATTTTTGGGAGATAAGGATAGGCCTTATTTAATAAACAGTCATGTCAAAGGGGGATTCACAGTATGGCAGATACCAACTTATTTTTACCCATGTATTATCTTAAGTTTGATGGAAATTTTGGGCAAAAGATTGGTTGGTAGAAAAAAGATTGGACTTGCATAAAAACTGGGTAAGATTTAACTATAAGGATGAGAGAGGGAAATAAAGTATGTTACAACAAATTCTGGAAAAAAAAAAGAAAATGTTTTAACTATACTGTTTGGGTTGATGAGCACTCACACACATTGCAATAACATTTTCTACACATGCAATTTCACACCAAAAACTGAGTTCCATTCATTAAAAGCACATCCCACCAACAAATTAGAATACCTAATCAAGCTGTCAAGTCTAAAAAGTGGCCAACAATGGTTTGTTTTTCTTCTCAAATATGCTGAAAAGAACTTTTCTTTGTTAAAATGAGTCCGCATTTCATTCCAGAGAAAAGTGATTGGTTCTGTCCCAGAGACCAGTTAAAGCTCACAGATATGCAGTTGTAAACGTTTTCAGATACACTTGGCTTTGATTGATTTGTTGAAATGAATATACATAAATGCAGTGAAAGGGCAAATTTTCTGGATTTCTATTTTTAAAATAAAATGATGCTCAGAAATTGGAGAATAAAAAATGTGTCTGCTAAACGAGACTTTGAACTAAGTGGAACTAGGAAATGACGACACGAACCTTGAAATACAATCGCATGATGCCAATATCAATGTGCTCATGTCAGGCGCATGAACGTGTGAAACTACCTTTCACTGATTTCCTCTGCAAGACTGTATCATAAAAATGGCTGCAAAAGTCAAAAGACTGAATTCCAACAATCACAAAAACTCTTAGAACAATAACAAGAATGACGGTCGTGCCCCAATCGGTATTTGAACTAGTTCTTGAGTTGATGTCAGAGTTCTTGTCTTCTACGTCACAAGTAACAACGTCACAAATCTATAATGTTCTCGAATACATTCTGACTTGAGCGAGATGACATCAAACCCCGCACTTCAAATAAAAAATTCTTTAAATTGCGGCTTCAGGTGACTTGGAGACAAAAAAGATTTAGCCCCCAAAAGGTGAGAGAACCGTATTCTTAAAACTACAGCAGTCAACAAAGGCGAATTTTTCGCCGAGAGCCGATTTGAAACGACAAGAGGCCGTCTGTCCCCTTTAAGAAAAAAAATGAAAAAGAGAAGTGTCACAACAAACTTACTGCAAAGGCTTCATGGTACTCAAAGACGCTGATATCTGAAAGGGTCAGCCCAGCCTTATCAAGGATGCGGGGCGTGGCATATGCTGGTCTGAAATGACAACAAAGCCATCTTTTTCATATGCATTTGGTACTTACACACACACTTAACATATTCATACAATCTCAAACCTTGTAAGCTGCACAAACTTTTGAAAAATGTTATAAACCTGGGACGGTATTCACGTTGAGATAGCATGAGACTTAGCATGATGCTAACTTAGAAGCTCTTCCAATGTCCTATAGGATTTAATAGGACTTTTGGAAGAGCTTCTAAGTTAGCATCATGCTAAGTCTCATGCTATCTCGACATGAATACCGTCCCTGGGCCTGTATTCATGTTAGGATAGCATGAGACTTAGCATGATGCTAACTTAGAAGCTCTTCCAATGTCCTATAGGATTTAATAGGACTTTTGGAAGAGCTTCTAAGTTAGCATGATGCTAAGTCTCATGCTATCTCAACGTGAATACAGGCCCTGACTAACAAAATTCAAATAAAAAATATACTACCTAGATATTTCCATTTTGGAGTTTTGTTGATTTTTTAATTTTAAAAAATTCTTAATAGCTACCTGTATTGGAAACCAATATCTACATATGCTTACACTTTGTTTTATACAAATTCCAATGACCTAACTATCTTTGTAGAGACAAACAAAAGCTGCCCGGCATAAACTTATTTTCAGTAAAATATAAAGTAAAATGCTATACTCAGTCACTGTGTGCTTCTATTTCACATCTCTAACCCTCTTGCATTTATTCCATCTAAAGCCTCCCTTCTGGAAGTTGCCTTTGTGTATTCAAGCCGCCCCCAAACGCCCGTAGCTTTCCCCCACTTTGAGACCCCCTCTGAGGGCATTTTCATCACGCACTAAGTTCTGGTTTGTACACACACTATGGAGAAGCTTCTCACTTGCAATGATGTGAAAGTAACTGTATGGTGCTCTGTGTGTTTCAAAAGACAGATTTTCCCGAAAATGTGTGAAAGAATCTGAACTATAGAAGAAGTTTTTTCTGTAACAAATGTAAATGCAAGAGGGTTAATACATTAATTAATGCATTGAAAAAGTTTATTTTTCCATTAAACTGATTTTGATCTGTATTCAATAAAAATGGCGAAACTATCTCTCTCCCCGTCTTTCTCTCTGTAACAAGTAGGATATTTGATTCATAGGAACTATTCAAACAAGCAAGCACTGTCAAACAAAAGTCAATACATTTGTCTGCCTCCTTGAATACTGAAATACATTCTTTGGGATCTTGAGACCTTTTCTTGGCTTGTTGGTAGATTGCTGCTACCCGACTCTGTTGTGTTTTGTTGGACACATCTAAATAAATGACTTGATACAAAAGCACCATGAAAATGCTTTTTATCTCTCTCTCTTTCAATTCCCCATCCCATCCTCCCTCTCCTACATTCAATCCATCCCCCTTCCCTGCCCCCCCCCCCCCCCCCCACTGACTTGACCAGTAAGCCAAAGAAAGTACTGACCCCAATAGGAGCTGGTCCTTAGGGTCCTGGGCCACAAAAATAAAATCTCTGAGGTAGGCCAGCGGCTTGTAGCCCAAGGCCAGGGCTTTTTCCTCCGACATGATCAGACAGGCTGAGGCACCGTCCGTCTGTCACACACACGCAAAATACAAAATACATTGAGGGTAATCCTCTCCTCTCAAGAACTATCCTGTTGACTTTCAATAAAATAAATTTAGGCCGAGGCGATCACACCTTTTCATTCAAATACACAAACAAGCATACATTCAGATACACAGAGAAACACAAACAGGCACTTACTTATACCGAGACTGAAGTAGCTC
This sequence comes from Phymorhynchus buccinoides, assembly GCA_017654935.2. Taxonomy (NCBI): domain Eukaryota; kingdom Metazoa; phylum Mollusca; class Gastropoda; order Neogastropoda; family Raphitomidae; genus Phymorhynchus; species Phymorhynchus buccinoides. Next base: position 19,810 of record JAGGCT020000913.1, read on the forward strand.
TCTTACAAAGCAAGTCATACAAAGCAAAAAGAAAAGCACTATGTTCTGGGGAGCTGTCAATGGACGGACGTGGTGGCGCCCTCGGAGGAGGACTTCATTCGCTGGCTCCTTAACTAAGACATTATTGTCATCAGTAGGGGGTTTAGTAGGTGGTGTCCTGCGTACGTTAGCTCAGAACAGGCTACACTGAACTCCAAGGAAGTAATTCAGCAGCAGTACAGTCTGGCGGTTGCCTCCTGATGGACTAACGTAGATTCACTCTGCTTGGACTGCTGATTTCAGATTCTGCAAACCTCACAAACCAGGGTGTGGCTGCCAGTCGGGACTCGGAATGAGCGGCGTGGGAGCAATGCCACTGTTAGCCCAGAAGATGAGACAGCCAACAACAAAGAATGAATAAGAGAGCTGTGATTGTGAATGTGGAGTGCTGTGCACTGACCAGGAAGGAGGCATTGGCGGCGGTGACGGTGCCGTGAGGCTTGATGAAGGCAGGCTTCAGCTTGGCCATGGCCTGCATGGAGGAGGGACGAATCCCGTTGTCCTTCTCCACGGGGGCCGCCACCCCTGGAGTCACACACAAAGTAAAGCACACCCACATAATGACAACACTTCCATAACATTTATCGTATTTTTACGGACTGTAAGGCACACCCTATTAATATTATAAGGCGCAACCCCCGAATTTTACACAAAATTCTGATTTGGTTATTACAGTTTCTTACTATATTATCAGTCATAATATAAGGCGCAGGGGCCTCAGTCTAGGAAAAAAAGTATCGCCTTATGTAAAATATCTGTATAATAAGCATACACACAATGCATGCATGTATGAACACGCACCTGACATACACACGCAAGCATCCATATACACAAATGCACACAATCTTCTTTTTTTTTTAAATTTGGCAGCAATATTTTGATTACTTTAAAATGTCAAATATACATTCAGACGACTGAAAAAAGGATAGTGTTGTACTATTCAGACTGTCAATTTAAGCTTGAACTGATTTTCAAAGTTATGCACTCAAGGCATATCAAAACAAATCTTGAATGGGAAATATGGAAACTTGTCCTCAACCCCTCCCTCAACTAGGCAACTCACCCTAAACCCACAAATCTTCAAACCAATACACAGTTCAGAATCAATGCTTCTACCATTGTGAAAACAAAACTCAATAGATCTTAAGTTGTTGACATACCCTGGCTAAAAGACTCCAGGGATCATCCCAACAGCCGATGCACTTGAACACTATGGTACAAATGATTCAGCTAGGGATGAGAACATTACGTGTGTGACCGGTTTTTTTATTACCCCGCCACATTGGCAGCCACACTCCGTCTTCAGGGAATTTTGGAGACTGATGATGCTATGCTAGGTGTCATGGCTAAAGACAATCCCCGCATAACTAGCATAACATGTTGATGTAGCCTTGGTGTTCTAGCCTGTCAATCGGTCTGACATAGCTTTAAAGGGAAAACAACCGATCCCAGGGATCGGGTCTTTTTCGCCAAAAAAGCTCTGCCTCACGGTGACTCGCACAACAGGGAACAATGAGGGTCTCTCTCGCCAGCTGTGATATAAATGTGGCGCGCGCTTAGCGCCTCCCCTCTTTCATAGTCCGGCTGTGCCTTTAAACCAACGCGATAAGATCCTAAGCATTTTACAGAAATCACAGAATGGTGTCCATAACTAATAAATGCACTGAAATACCTGGGACCTTGTAGATGAGGCGATCAGTCAGGAACCCCTTCTCTGAGGCTTCAAAGGCCAGGGAGTGAGACCGCATGGCAAATTCATCCTGTCCACAGATAGCATTCTGACATCAACATTACTGGTACCTGAATGTTCTGAGAAGCCAATTTCATCTATTTTAAAAAAAAGCATTATGTTTATGTATATGTGGCATGTTTGATGCAATATCAAAATGGTCACATTCCACAAATAGTGATACCTCCCTCATAAGACTCCCTCCCACATAAGACCTACTTCTCCGAGACATTGCCCTTCTTTGTAAGTATTAAAATTACCTCCCTTATACAACTCCCATTTAAAACCTCATTTTGGATTATTTTTGAAGGTCTACACTTATAAGGGCGGTTCCACTGTACAAACACATTTCAAATCTGCCGGGTTGTGGTTTATGTTCTCATTTTTGTATGAAATCATGGATGATATTTCGGTTGTGGTTTTAATTTAAGAATTTAGAACAGAAAGAGGAATTAAATTATATGCTTTTCAAGTAAGAAAACTATGTTTTTCAAGTCAACATTTGTTGTTGTTGTCTAAAACTGTCCAGATAACAGAGCAGACCTACACGATTAACAAGTACAGTGGAACCTCCCTTATAAGACCTCCCATTATAAGACTCCCTCCCACATAAGACCTACTTCTCTGAGACATTGCTCTTCTTTGCAAGTATTAAAATTACCTCCCTTATAAGACCCCTCCTTCATCATTTTGGATGTTTTTTGAAGGTCTTATAAGGGAGGTTCCACTGTATACACAAGAAAGAAAAAAGACCTGTTCCACCCTGGACACGTTGAAGGCAGCCGCCAGCCTGTCCCCTGAATGGCCCATGGTTTCGTTGGTGGAGAACTCCGCCACTGCAGGCAGCTGAAACAAGGATAATGTCATGCCTGAGTCACTAGGGCACATATAAAGACTATCCGTTACAACTATTATTCCTTCTGAACGAACCAAGTATTCTGTGAAAAATCATTTATCTGGCATCACAATGTCACACACTTACGCAAGCAAAGCCAGTTTTGCAAAGAAAATAAAAACATTGACGAAGCATTTCTTCTACTTCATCGTCTTCTTCTACTACGGTCGATTTGGCTGACAAAACGTCAGACGTTTAAACCATGCACCACGACGAAGCTCACAAGTCTTCACCCGGTTGTGGCGGCTCAAATTCCTTGCGAAGCGAGCGCCGACAACATAACCAGAGATGAGATTCTCAGAAAACCAAAAAGGAGGAAAAAAGAAGCAGGGGGTCCGGGGCCCGGTGTAGGCTACATCAACAAATGCATAACAACTTCCGCTTTAAGCTTTGCAAACTGCAAAGTAATGATAAATAGAGCAGTCTTGGCTGCCCCCAAGCAGTAACCGGAAATGTCCATTTGAGAATGAACCAATCGAGAACAAAATACCAATCAAACTTCTTGCCACACTTTTACGATTCAACACAAAACCTAACACTCCTACCCCCCCACTTTTATCAATGGATTTACACTGATCTCAAAAAATTACCCTTGGGGCCATCAAAAAAGGAGGAAATCCTCCAATTGGAGGAAAAATCTCATCTCTGATAACGGAAGAGAAAACCCACTCACCTCCGGTATGAGGGCGGCCGGGGACAGCATCTTGCTGACCAGCTGCAGGCGGGCGGGCACGGTCTTGGCCTTGTTCATGGTCAGCATCAGGCTGCGCATCTTGCGGCTGTGGCGGATGGGCACGTCCGACATGAACTCCACCCCTCCCGCGATCATCGCCTCACACTGACCGCTGGCGATCAGACCCACACCTGGGGTGGTCACGGCAACAAAAAACAGCTATATCAGGATGATGTTTGCCTTGGCATGATAAGGCTGTGTCAGACCAATTGACATAAGCTAGAACACCAAGGCTACATCAACATGTTGCTAAGTTCTGCATAGTTATGTGGGGAGTCTCTTTAGCCATGGCAAGCTCCTAACATAACATCATCAGTCTAAAATCCTCTGAAGTCTGAGTGTGGCTGCACACATGGCGGGGTAAAAAACCCGGTCACACACGTAATGTTCTCATTCCTGGTGGATTTTTATACCTTAGTTGTTCAGGTGCTTTGGCTGTTGGGATGATCCCTGGAGTCTTTAAGCCAAGACAACAACAACAACAACAGGATGATGAAAATATAGAAAACCTAAATTGTCAACGTAAGATAAAGTTTGACCCGAAAATCTGCTTTGGTCAATCTGGAGAAAATGCTGAAAGAATATGGTGAAGAAAGGGCAGGCAAGATTTTTGTTGGCACTACAGACAAACCTCTATTTTAAGACTTCCAAAATGTCCGGAAAAATCGGTCGTAAATTGGAGGGGTCGTATGATGGAGGTTTTCACTGGCAGCCGTAGAAAAAAAAAGTTCAGCACAGTTCATACTCTCTTCTTCATGCACACATACAATGACATATTAAAACTGGATTTGGGTCTTTCCAACTCCATAGGATTGTGCAATCGATGAATTACAGTTTCACTTCGCCGACTTCTGTTAATCACCTCCACTCTCGTCCAAAGTCAGTGGTTTTCTTTTTCAAAGTCAGTGGTTTTCCTGCTTTTCCTGCGCTTTCCGCCATCTTTTCTACAACAAGGGAAGCGACTCCGCTTTCAGGCCCTTGACCGTGGTTGTTTCCCTTTGCTCGAAGTCTATGCAGACGACAGCAACGGTCGTAGAAACCAACAAAATGGCGGTCGTAAGTCGCGATTTAGAGGAAGTCACTTAAGAGAGGTCGTTTACATAGTAAAATGCATCTGTGCCAACAAATCCGGTCTTAAATGAGAGGTGGTCGCTTAACAGAGGGTCGTAAAATAGGGGTTTGTCTGTATTCCTAAAGATCTAAATCACTTAAGGCTTATCACTTTGTTATTCTTAAGGGTAATCTTATTTTTGTTTTCCTATTATTTCGGACATTAAAATAATAAATGTATGAAAATAAAGCCACAGGATGAAAGCATTTTAAGACCACTGAGTTGCAATAATCTATTTGACCAGGAACTTTCAATGAATAATATTAAGCTGATCAACAAAGTCAACAAGCAGAAGAAAAAATGGAACGGCCAAATGATCAAGCAAAAAGAAAACCAGCTAACAACCAAATGTGGTAACCACTAAGTTCAATAAAACAAGACCTGAACGCCCTTTTCACCTGTAGCTATGGCTTGGTTGGAGGAGATGCATGCCTGAGTCACTGTGTGGGCTGGCACTCTGTCTGAAATCCCGGCGCCAAGTGAAGCCTAAGCGAGCACAAAAACAAAAGCAATGATAACAGTCATGTGTACCACACAACACACAAAATAAAACTTAAGTTTGCAGATGCAAAACAACTTTTTGCAGTCAGCTATTTTTCAGCCAAAAAAACCCCCACTTCCATTAATCTTACCTGGGTAAAGAAAATATTTTGTCTGCAAAATTTGTGATTCCTCTGTGACATG